>AP025044.1:33863796-33892854 GCA_036186865.1 Eustoma russellianum
TTCTACAATGGACATAGTTTCACCTTTATCCTTCATCAAATACACCAAATAATATCTACTATAGTCATCAACTACTGTAAGAAAGTAATGTTGTTTATACAATGTAGGGTATTTATATGGTCCCCAAATGTCCATGTGTACAAGGGAGAAAGGGCTAACAGATGATGAAATAGAGACTGGAAAATGATTTCTTTTCTGTTTTGCAAGGGGATATATTGTACATGGATGCTCAGAATCAGGTATATTCACCATTGGTTCAATCTTCTGGATTTCCTTTAGCCTCTTTGCAGACATATGCCCTAGTCTTGAATGCCACAACATACCATCTGACAGGCTGGCTGTACATGTCAAGTGGGATGAATGAGAGGTAGCTGGTTTTGAATTGCCATGAAGATGATATAGGTCTTGATCTACCTCAGCTGAACCAATCATCCTCTTGGATCTGAGGTCCTGAATCAGGCAAACGTTGGAACAAAAGGCAACAGCAAACAGGTTTGATTGAGTAAGTTTACTGAGTGATAAAAGATTGAAGGCAAATGCTGGTACATAGAAGACATTGGTAAGAACTAGATTGGAATTTACACTGACTGTGCCATCATGTGTAACTTTGGCTATAGATTTATCTGGTAGTGTTACAGAAATGGCTTCAACAGGATGATAGGAATCAAACAAATGAATACAAGAGCATATATGATCACTAGCTCCAGAATCCAAAATCCATACATTCAAGTTTGAAAGTAACACATTACCTAAGACATTACCAGAGGTTGTGGATTGCTGGGCTGACATAACAGCATGACGAACATTGTCAACAACATTAGAATCAACAACATTCTTGCCTGCTCCTTCCTTTCGTTCCTGCAACAAATTCATCAGTTGAGCATATTGCTCTTGTGTCAATATAGGAGTCATCTGAGTCATAACATTCTGTGATCCATACACTCCTAGATTCACATCATCATATACACCATATTCCTCATACTCTGCAGTATTGACACTGTCTCCCACCATTGCACCATTCCCTTCGAAACTGACCATGTTAATGTGACTCTTAGGCTTATAACCTGGAGGGCATCCATGCTTTTTATAGAATTTATCAACTGTATGACCAGTCATGTTACAACGATTGCATATAGGGATCCTATTATTGATCTGATGGGATCTTGGCATGTCACGTCTAAAACCTCTACCACGCTGCCTCTGCCAAGCATTATTCATGAAACCATCACCATATCACTTAGACTCATACATATTGCCTCTTCCTGCACAATTAACATTCATTACCATTGAAGGATTATTACTAAATCCACATTGACTCACTGAGTAATTCATCTTCCTTTCCAACTTCACTGCCATAGCAAACGCAGATTTCAAGTCATGCAGGGGGTAGACAACAACACTTGGGACTTTACTGCCTCAAATTGGTCATTCAGACCCTTCAAAAATTTAATCACACAATCATTCTCCACAAACTTGTTGATCTCAACTGTGAGATTACAAGTGCACCTACGGCATGTACAGGTAGGCACTGCCCTTAGCACCATCAATTCCTCCCACACACTTTTCAATTTTGTATAATATTCAGTCACACTACTGTTTTCTTGCTTAATAGAATAGAGTTCTTCCTGCAAATCCAAAAGTCTAAAAGAGTCAGCATTACCATACATGAATTTCAAATCATTCCAAAATCCATTGCAGAATCTAGCCAAATTACACTTTGGCTGATACTGGGGGTTAAAGAATTAACCAACCAAGATGCCACCATATTGTTAGCTTTCATCCAAGAATTGTACCTTCTTGCTCCCTCGGCTGGCTTCCCAATTGTACCATTCACAAAACCTATTTTGTTCATGGACTCCAGCGTTCTTCTTACGAACCTATTCCAACCATGGTAATTATTCCCATCAAACAGCGGCTGCACTAACACAGCAGATGGATTATCACTTGGATGAATGTAAAATAGATCATCAGATGGATCCATTGTAATCGAAGGTGATGCGGAAGAAGAGGACGACATCGAGTTATTGTCTGATATAGCAAAGGTGCCAAAATTCATCAAAATTCTCTAATACTATGAGAAATTTCTAACAACTTCATCAATAGTTGATTGATAACAAGAAAACTAAGCAAGGAATCAATAAATCCAAATGAAGAGAGAGATGCTCGAAGAGAGAGCTTGGAGAGGGAAAGACAGTTGAATCAAGCTTGAGGAAAATGGCAAAACTCCAACTAACTCCAAAATCAGTTACATCGTCTGCTTAAGAAGGAGAAGAAATATCAGCCTTAAAATGACATAATTACCCCTCAACATACTCCGCCTACTTCTAATTACATAAGGGTAAAATAGTCATTTCACACATTTAAAATCAATACGCACGCACAATTCTTCTTCTTCCTCAGCTCCTCTTCGCGTCACTGGCGCACTCCTTGCAGATTGCATTCGTTCCCATGATAACCGCCAGCCTCCTTAACAACTCACCAACGTGACATCTAAAGGTGTTAATGACTGATTGGCCCTTGATTTCAACAGTTACTCGCTATTCTGCCATTGATATCCCTTCTTTAACCGCTTCACATACTTCGACATTTTCAGAAGGAAAAAAAAGAAAAGACAAAAATTTGGTGTAAATACGCTATTTGGACGTAATTCTCCAAAATTTCTATCTCGAATGATTCATTTCACAATTCCTTATAAATCTCCCTCCGGAGAAAAGGCTCTGTGTAATGATGCACGTTCGTCTAGCATATATCTAGCCTAGAGACCTTATAATAAGAATGACACTAATGTTGAATGTCAACTTTTTCGAATTTCGTTCTCGCTGATATGAAATGATTAATCTTTTCTGGAATTTGCTATTTAGGTTAATTCTTATATATCATACATAATCTTTGCTTTATCCAATATGTGATGTCATACCTTTTCATTTCACCCCGTCTAAATAGGTTAGCATCTTTGCAAAGCCCACCAGAGATTTCTTTATTAGACCCTTGTTGTGAGAAGTCGCGACTTGGTACAAAAATTAAAATGATCCAAATTCGTCTAACAGATTCCAGACTTAACGTCTCTTTTGGTTTGACAATGCCATTATAAGTTCGACACTAATATTCAATGTAATTTTTTTCAGGTTTCGTTATTACTGACTTGAAAATAACTAATCTTCATTATCATTTGCTACATAGGTTAATTATCACAAACCATGTCATCATATTCTCTTTATCTAGTGAGATATTTTAAATCTTTACATTGTGTGCGTAGTTCAGAAAAGCAACAATTATGCCATAATCAAATGACTTAGGAAAACACAACCACATAACTATAATATTTGAATTAACGAATAACCTTTTCCTTATTTTTTTAATTGAAAAATACAACTTGAACTAAAGGACAGTATTTATACCTCAGCTTATTAAATTCGTTTCTTTCACTTATTACTCAGTTTTCGTTACACATATGTGGAAGAAATCAATATTCACCAAGCATGATAGTATAGTTGATTCCTCCGTTCATCCCCCCCCCCCCCCCCCCCTGCTATATTATCTTCTAAACTCTCCATAAGACACAATGTTAGTAGTACAAAATACTCTGTGTTGTATCAGAAAACAATAAAGTATTTTTATATAACTATGAGTCTATAAACATTCAAAGTTAACTTGAGTTAATTATTTAAAAGTAAACTGCGATATTTCATTATCCGACTTTCAAATTTTTTTAGTAATATCAGACTAAGGGTGAGCAAAAAAACTGGAAAACGTAAAACCGGACCGAAACCAGACCGAAAATATGGATTTTAAACCAAACTGGAACCGTTTAAGTTTCACGGTTCGTTTCCAGAACCGTTTTTCTGCTTCACGGTTCCAATTCGGTTCCTAATTTTTCCAAACTGTTAGAACCGGAACCAAACCGTATAACTAATAATATTTTATTTTTTTTAAATATAAATAACAAATAATAGTTTTTTTAAAAAATAAAGAGGAAAACTTGCGCCATTGACTCATTGCATTGCGTGAAATGAAAACTGACTCATATGGTTAAAAATTTTTATATTAGGAAGTTCTAAATCTGCATTTTATTGTTGCATCTAATTTTCTCGAGTATCAAATATGTTAAGATTTCCTTCCTATTTCTTGTATGTCTGCATCCGAGATAATTTTAAGTTCAAAGATGCAAAATCCAACTAACTTTTTGATGATGGAATTGAATGGAAACCATGTATCTCTAACTTTTTGATGATGACGTGGAACAATGTTTCATTTTGTTTCTTGATATCATTAGTATTACTTATGACTTGACAGGATATGAACTGGGCATTTAGCCATTTAAGCAACATTCTTCTTTGCTTATTAGTTATTACTTCTGATGTGTTGTTTGCTGCATTCATTTTTTGTTTTGTTCTGTTGAGTGTTGCCAAATGACAAAGGTGAGTTATTGCGGGAGTTGGTGTCCATTTTTTTCAAAAAAAAAAACTTTCTTTCTTTCGCGGTTCTGCAGTTCTGAACCGGAACCGAACCATTTTAAACGGTTCCATAGTTCTACGGTTCCGCAGTTTCGCGGTTCCAGTTCGGTTCTAAAAATAGCATGCTAAACGGTTCCCGGTTCTAACGATTCTGGAACCATCAGAACCGGAACCGGACTGTTGCTCACCCCTATATCAGACACAGAATTTTCTAGTCAAGTTACAATATTTATATCGATTTGGATTTTCCTAAACTTTTATATTAAAGATGATGATTGTTTCGAAGATTTCAATTTTATGACTTCTGCTGACATCATTTTACATCACTTTGCTGACGTGTAATTGATTGGTATCGACACCTTGTATTTCTGTTAGCAGAGTACGATGGGTAAACTATTTCAAATAGTAGGCTCGGAACGAGTCGTTACAACTTTAGTTTTCATTAACTCACATAACTCTCCACTTCCCCATACCACCCATAACCACATAAACCCCATAACTCTACCAAAACCCTCCCTATAACCAACCTTTCCATTTCTCTAGCTTAAATAGGAAACTTCTCCCTTCCTCCCCATTTCACTATTCGGCCAAAGGAAGCAAAAAAAGGCCAAATGAGAGCAAGAAAGAGAGAGGAGAGGGATAAGGAAGAAGGAGAAGAGGAAAAAGGTGAATTTCATCCAACACAAACTCTAGCTATCATTCGTTATATTATATAAGGAGCAAAGGTAAGTACCCTATATGTATTCGTTATGATTTTTTGAACTATCTATGTATATTATTTGCAAAAATTCAAGGATCATGAATATGTATATTTGATTGAATAAATGGATGTATCTATATGTGTATATAGTTGTGTGTATATATGTGTATATATGGATGTTGATTTTTTGGGAATTTGTATATAGCCGACACACACATACACACACACACACATAACAGTGTTGTATTTGGCAAAAAATATATATATTTTGGTACTTGATTGGTCTATAAATTCGACATGTATATGATATATAGTATATGTTGTATGCCTATATAAACATATATTTATATATACATATGTGTGTGTGTATGAGGAGATATAGTTTTGGCATAATTGGTCTTTTTGCATAGATGGAGATATAATTTGATAAGTACATGAATTATACGTTATGATTAGGTATGATTTTATGTGAGAAGAATTTGGCAAATAATAATTGATTTTGGATGAACTTGATATTGGCATAAATTGGGGTTTTGCATGATTTGGTGGTTGAATAAGGTTGAAAATAGCATAAGATGAATTCTGGTGAAAAGATGATGGCGTCTGTGAAGTGTGTTAGACGTGAATTGTCATTGCTGTCTGTGGTATTAGAAGTGAGCAAATATGAGCGGTGTGAGTTTTAGAGAAAGACCGAGAGGTATGAAGCGAGAGAAGTGAAATTAGGGTTTTGGGGAAAATGAGGGGGGAATGGCCGAGGGAGTGGAGTGGGGGAGGCAAATCTAGTGGTGGAGCAGTGGGGGAGACAAGGATATTAGGGGTGGGGGTGAGGTTAGTTGGGTAGTGGGATAGGAGAAAAGTGACCTAGTCTGGGACACGGTGTCTGTAGCATATTTGATGCTCAAGTGTAACTACCTTGTCTGGGATAGGGTGCAAAGGCATATTTAACCGCCATTAGAGCACTACATACATAACGACTTAGAATGAGACAGGGTGTCTGTAGCATATTTGACTATTGGGGGATCAATTCGTAATTCTTGCGGTATAAGTCACTTGTAAAGAAAGTGCTATAACCATTGCATCGAACATTGGTTTTGGATTTAATATTTTACCGAGTTGGACTTGGATATTGGACATTGGAAATTGTACCGGTTTGGCACCGAATATCGGAATTTTATTCGGATTGGAATATCAAAAATTGTATTGCGTGGAAAGATTGCAAATATTGGATTTGAAAATCAAAAAGTTGGATTTTGACTTTGCATCTGTTTGGAAATTACATCATCGGATTTTGATTGTAACTGACATTGATCAACTTTGAATGGTTATTCGACTTTGTTGATATTGGTGACTTGATTGTTATGTTATCGTAAGGGTATTATCGTAATTTTATTTCTGAATGGGAAACTTGTTACTTTCTATATCATTAATTATTTATTACATTTGGTTCCCCGCGTATGATCCATAGTGGGTACATGAAGGTTAATTACTGAGCGATGTTTTGTCGCTCATACTATATCATAACGCTATTTTGCAGAGTTACACGGCTACGATTGGACGTTTGTGGAGGACGAGTCTGAGTGAACTTATCACTGACTCGAGAGTTTCATGAGGAGATTTATTGATGGTTTTAGTTGAGACAATTATTAGTGGATTTGAGATTTATGTATTTTGAGACTGAGAATTTTCTAGTCAAGTTACGACATTTGTATCGATTCGGATTTGTCTAGACTTTTATATTAAAGATAATGATTATTTTGAGGATTTCAATTTTATGATTTCCAGTGAAATCATTGTCACTTTACTGATGTATAATTGATTGGTACCGACACCTTGTATTTTTCTTAGCAGAATACGACGTATAAACCGTTTCGAATAATAGGTCTTGTGATGGGTCGCTACAACTTTAGTTTTCATTACACATATGTAGAAGAAATCACTATTCACCAAGCATGGTCTTATAGTTGTTTTCTCCGTTCGTCCTTCCCCCCTCTGCTATATTATCTTCTAAACTCTCCATAAAGCACAATCTTAGTGCTACAATACTCTCCGTTATATCAGAAAACAATAGAGTATTTTTTTTTTGTAACTATGAATCTAAACATATAAAGTTAACTCGAGTTAATTATTTGAAAATAAAATGCGATATTGCATTATCTGACTTTTAAATTTTTTAATGATATCAGACCGTCGCAGTACTCAAATTTGGAACCACTAGACGTTACAACCAAAAAGCATAAAGAAATAATGGAAAAGTTATAGGACAATATATCTATGGTTTATGAAAAATTCTGCCTGCAAATATGGCAGCATCGATGGCCTTATGTATGATGCCCACGACGTCATCAACTGAGCAAGTGTTGCCCTTGAATGTTATTCCTTTTCTTTTCTGGAAATCTTTTACACACTGTATGAATCTCTTGTTGCAGCTCTGGCTTAGGTAATCCTCTGCAAGAGTGGTTTTGGGGGTTGGGGGGGGGGGGGGGGGCTGTGAGATTAAATTCGTCCAGTTATTTTGTAGTGGTCATACATGACTGTATGTATATATCCCTTGTGTATATAAAAGATCATTTGATTCGGATTAGATATTGCATGCAATAATATCATCATCATCCATATCCAGTATATTCCAACGACAGCGAAAGCTATCGCTAGGGTCTGGATAAGATAAACGGTAGGCAAACAATACCTCTGTTTCAAGTGATAGAGTCTGCTTTCAGTCAGTACTCGAAAAGAAAACAATACTTGCAAAGAAAACAAGAGAAAAAACAAAAAAAAAATCACTACGAATAGTAATCGAAAAGAAAAGAAAACAAAACAATACTTGCAAAGACAACAAAAAAAAAAACAAAACAAAATCACTGCGAATGATTAAAAGAAACTAAAAATCGAAATATGTTGACCGATTGAGATTTCGAGTCTTATAGTGAAACTTTGAAAGTCAAGTGTTCAAGAACGGATATAGGCTGTTCACGATATTCTAGGCTTTTTTATTAGGACATGGTTCAAAGAAAGATTAGATCGTTTCGCGATCTGATATTCAAGAACGAATATAGCGTTAGGAATGTTGGATAATTTCCTCATTAGATTAGGATTCCTAGATAGTAGGATTCCTAGATAGTATGAACTAAAGATAGAGTTATTATCTTAATATTCCTTAGTTATCTTTATCTATTCTAGTTATGATTTGTTTTATTAAATGTTGTTTACCTAGTCCTAGTAGTGTTTGGTTTTGATTAGACTAGTTGGTCTATAAATAAAGGGGGTCATCCATAGTAGATGGTGCCTCAAGAGTGCCAAGAGCGCCAAGTACCAATCCCGGGTAGGGTGATTGATGAGTCAATGCCGGGTAGGGTCATTGACAAAGGACGGCGAGTAGTAGTTTGGTTTTGAGTTATTTTCCGAATATCAATAAAGTGTGTTATGCTTTATATACGTTGTGTTCTTGAATCCGTTGTTTACTACAATTGGTATCAGAGCCAAGGTTGTTTGGAGAGGGAGGAGAATCCGTTGTTTACTTCAATTGGTATCAGAGCCAAGGTTGTTTGGAGAGGCAGGAGCCACCGTGGTAGGGTTGCCGTGTTAGGGTTGATTCTGTGAGGAGGCTGCCGTGTTCTTCGAATCAACAAGGTCGGATTCCGTTCAACACAACAACAAGTAGTGTTTTAAAAAATCAAAAAAAAAAAGAGGGAAAAGAGCAAAAAAAAAAAAAAAAAAGGCCGCCGCCGTAAAAGCAGAAAGGAATCGGCTGATATTTTACAAGGCCGAAAGAAGTTGGCCGAGTAAAATCAAAAAAAATTGCTAGGCCGAAAGGAACTGGCCGTTTGCAATTTGAAAAAAGGGGGTAAAAACTTTCTTTTGCCCTAGGCCGAAAGGTACACGGCCAAAATTCATCCAGTAGCGCGTTGGGATCAACGAGTTCTTGGAAGGATCCAACCACAATGAGTGAAGTCGGTGAAAGTAGCGTACGGCCCATGAGCACCGCAAGTCAATCCCGTTGAAGAGATCTCTAATTCGGAAATTAAGGGGGAGATTGTTGGATAATTTCCTCATTAGATTAGGATTCCTAGATAGTAGGATTCCTAGATAGTAGGAACTAAAGATAGAGTTATTATCTTAAGATTCCTTAGTTATCTTTATCTATTCTAGTTATGATTTGTTTTATTAAATGTTTACCTAGTCCTAGTAGGGTTTGGTTTTGATTAGACTAGTTGGTCTACCAGCCATAGTAGATGGTGCCTCAAGAGTGCCAAGAGCGCCAAGAGTGCCAAGTACCAATCCCGGGTAGGGTGATTGATGAGTCAATGCCGGGTAGGGTCATTGACAAAGGACGGCGAGTAGTAGTTCGGTTTTGAGTTATTTTCCGAATATCAATAAAGTGTGTTGTGCTTTATACACGTTGTGTTCTTGAATTCGTTGTTTACTTCAAGGAAAAGATGTTTATGAATACGTGTGTTATAATATGATTTCGTAAAACAAACTCTGCATTTATACTGTTGAGAATCCCACATTGCTAATTTGAGGAAAAATGCATGGCTTATATGAGGATGAGGTTCCACCACCCATTGCCTTAAGGTTTTGAGTGGATATGGGCCTCACCTCATGCAAGCCCAAGTTTCAATATGGTATCAGAGCAGGTTTAAAATGTGGACTCAACTCTTGCCTGGCCCATGGTTGGCCATTTAATGTTTCCCCTCACCTAAGTCTAGATGTTCATGCCTGGCTTGTGGTTTGTAATTGAGGGCGGGTTGTAGGGCGCGTGTGTATGTCAAGCCACGTTGCCACGTGAGGGCGGGTGTTGAGAATCCCACATTGCTAATTTGAGGAAAAATGCATGGCTTATATGAGGATGAGGTTCCACCACCCATTGCCTTAAGGTTTTGAGTGGATATGGGCCTCACCTCATGCAAGCCCAAGTTTCAATATATACGTTATACAACTGTCCTAGCGCCAAAAATATTTTTTATGCATTTAAACACATCTTAGTAACAAAATTGATCTAAATAATAGTTATCCAATTTACTTGATCAATTAATTTTCTATATTAGTAAGCCTTCCCACAAACTTGTAAAGTTCTGTTTTATGACCTTGAGGTCATAGATTCGAGCCGCGGAAACAATCTCTTACACAAATTCTAGGTAAAGCCTTCTTGCACAAAGTCTAGGTAAAGTTGCGTACATCAGATCGTGAAGCGATACAATCCTTTTTTAAACTATACATGAACATGAAAGGTAAGTACACCAGAATGTTGAAGAAGAATAGAGAAAAAAAAAAGACTGTAACTGAAAGCCATTTGCAAGAAAGCAATTATTGATGTTCTACAAAAGACAAGGCCATCTATTGGATTGGAAGATGTGACGTTTTACCTTTAGCTTGACTAAAGACACGATAATCCAATTAATTACACCATTGCATTAATAATGTGTATTAATTAGAGAAATATGCAAGTGTCAAGTATACTTCCCGACATAATAAAATCTTTAGAGCTTCATCTTTTTGTCAGAAGAAAAAAGAGCTTGAGCACTTACCCGTCTTTCATCCTTATATCATAATCCTACTTAATGTTTATATATAAGTTAAATTAACAGCTTATTAAATGGTGGAGATAATATATATAAATATATATTATATTATACATCATCAATGACAATCAAAATTTAATTAAATAAACTTTGGCAAAAAGTTGTATGCATAAAATGAAAAAGGCTGAATTGAATGCCCCCATAAATATTTAATTGCCGACTAAATTTTAGAACAGGTTTCTACACCATAAGGTAAGTAATAGTACTTTGCTCAAAGAAAAGATAAGTATTAGTACTAGCCTTAAGTAACGGAAAAAGATTTTATGGCATATTCTTTAACATATTTTCTGTCACACTAATAAAATAGTGACATATGTCCTTTTTAAACTCACATAAGTTATTAATTGTTTTCTGAAAAGACAAGTCTCATTATTTTAGGATGGTGGAACGGAGAATGTTTTTTTCCCCCTTAGCTAACGATTCAGAAGAAAACCATATAAAATTTGAAGCAAAACGCAAAGGAAAAGTTAATAACATATAGCATACGATAATTTGAAGTGACTTGCAACAAGAAAGAAATACAAATACTTTATAAGAGAAAAATGCCAAGTTGAAAAAAAACAACAACAACAATTATATCAAGTATATCCCAACGATATTAAAAGATATCGCTATGGTCTGAAGAGGATAAGAGGCATCCAAACAATACCTCCATCTGAAGGTATCCAAGTTGAAAAGAAAGAAACTTTGAAGTAAGCATAATTACAATGTTTATCTACACCTACTGAAATTAAAAAACTTTATAAGAGAAAAATGGACTTACTTTTGGTTGCTATACAGTCATCGTGGTTCTTACAACAAGAATCTAGGCCATCACAAGGCACCTCCCCTGGACAACCGCTGTATAAAAGTCCACAATATTTGCCATACCTTAAAAATGGGGCTATTACCATTTAACCCCAACCACGTAACTTTCAGTATTTTTCCAAATTTTATGAACAAATCAATAACCAAAATTCAGCAATATTCTTATGCATGAAATGTATCGTACAATGTTAGGTTGTTCCACACAAGAATAGTCTTACGTTGACCATGATAGTCCATTTTGCATATACCTTGACATTGAAAACCCTGAACTACTAGAGTTGATTTTATATAATTAATAAAAAAAGATTTTAATCACATTTTACAAAATATTATCATACCTGGTCAAAAATACATTTAGTCAAACATTACTTAAAATCAAATGTGAAAGTAATTTACACGTTAGTCGTTAGAATTTTGTTAATGCAAGAATTGGTTTTGATGATTTGCACACAAGAAGAGAGAAGGTTCAAAAACGAGTGTGTTTGAAATATCTTTAAATAATAGAAAAAAATGTCTTCCGAGAAATCAAACGCTCTATGGAGCGCTACTTCTGAGGACAGAAAGTTTCAAACTGAGCCTAATAGTGCTCTAACATGTTAGAGAAATAAAACTAACTTGTTTAAGGAGCTTGAGAAATCAAACGCTCTATGGAGCGCTACTTCTGAGGACAGAAAGTTTCAAACTGAGCCTAATAGCGCTCTAACAGATCATAGAAATAAAACTAACTTGTTTGTAGAGTTTCAAACGCTTTATCGAGCGCTTCAGCTTTAGATTATGATATTAAGCCTTCAGGACAGAAAGTTTCAAACTAGGCAAATAGCGCTCTATCAGGAAAGACAAATGAAGTTATTAAAGTTTCGAACGCTCTATTGAGCGCTACATTCACAAAGACGGATGCGCGAAAAACTGAAGTAACTTTCTCTCTCCTGTACTTTATGTTTGAAAAAAAGCACTTTTTGTATTCCCTATGCTATCATGACTTTTGTGGCTACTTTTTGAATTACATATCCTTGGTTGGTGAGAATATCTCACTATTTTAAGCTTTATGCACAAGACTTCCTCAAGAAGTCTTGACTTAATCCCAAGAAGTCTTCTCAAGGTGGTGATGTATCAATACATGAGAGGATGGCATGTTTTCTCTTCTCTCTCTTTCCAACGGACGAAAATTTGAAGCTATAAGGGTTGAAGACTTCATTTTTGAAGATCAACTTTCTACCTCAAGCTCTCAAGTCTTCATTTGTATTTTGCTCTCAAAATCATTGTAAAATTACTTTATTGTTGAGAGTGTGTGATTGTAAAGGAGAAGAGGTCTTCTTCTAAGTGAGGATTGTGAGGAGCAAGATCTAGATTGTTGGTCAAGAAGCAAAGGAGCTTCTTGTTGGGTGAAACTCAAGCTTCCAAGAGCTAGTTGATGGTGTTGGAGCAACATCATTCTCCATAGAAGGTTTCTTTGGTGAAGAGAAGATCTTAAGGAGACTAGGCTTTAAGGAGGTTGAGTGTTCATTGTTGAAACTCAAGCTTCCAAGAGCTAGTTGATGGTGTAGGAGCTACATCATACTCCATAGAAGGTTTCTTTGGTGCAAAGAAGATCTTGAGGAGGCTAGGCTTCAAAGAGGTTGAGTTTTCATTGTTCTTGAGCTAGGTTTGCTAAACCTAGTTTATTATTGTATTTTCTTTTATTGTTGTTTCCCCCCAAAGAGAAATAACAATCCCTTGTTCAAAAATCCTTCTTGTTCAAAGCAAGAAGGTAGAGGAGTAGAGTCTTTGACTTGAACCTCTATAAATTTGGTGTTCTTTCATTTCCGCAAATTATTTCTTTCAAAGAACACATCAAGTATTGGTTTAGACACTCCCATTGTAAAAAAATTCGAAAAATAACCATACTTGTATAAACACACTATTCAACCCCCTCTTCTAGTGTGTTTCACGGACCTAACAATTGGTATCAGAGCCTAACCTTGATTGTTTGGTAGTCAAATAGCAAGGCTTGATCCTATCTAGTATGGAGGAAACACCTTATGCGTGGGAATCTTCTGGTAGTGAGTCTTCTAAAACAAGAAGAAGAAGACAAGAAAATTTGATACCTTCCGTTTCAAACATCCATACTAAAGTACCCATGTTTGATCCAAATAATTATTCTCTATGGAAATCCAACATGGAGACTCATCTTAGGGGTTGTGGTTATCGGATTTGGAAAGAAGTTACAAAGGGCTCAAAGGCTCCTATTGATTATGACAATCCAATTCAAGAAGAGGAGTTGCTATTCGCTATAAATGGAAAGGCTCTTGACATCTTGAATAGTTCTCTAACTCCAAATGAGAGAGCTAAAATTCAAGTTGTTCAATCGGCTCATGAAGCATGGGTGAAGTTAGAATTGATTCATGAAGGTACCTCTCAAGTTAGAAAAGCAAGGAGCAGAATGTTAATGAAACAATTCTATAATTTTTCCGTTCCCAAGGGTGAAAAGATAGAGGATACTATTCAACGGTTCACTAAGCTTGTAAATTTGCTTAATGCGGTGGGAAAGAAGATTGAGCAAGAGGATCTTAACCACCGACTTCTAAATAGCTTGGGAAGAGAGTGGAATCCAAAGGTGACGGCTATAGAAGAGTCAAAGGATCTTGAAACTCTTACATTGGATGAATTGTATGGGAATCTTATGACTCATGAGATTCAACTTGAGGAACAAGAGAAAAATGATCCTATCAAACAATCACCTAAAGCGTTGGTATGTGATACGGATGATTCGGATGATGAGTTTGGACTTCTTGTGAGAAGGTTCAAACGGTTTGCTAGAAAGAATGGAGATGAGGCAAAAAGATTTATCAAAGGAACTCTATCCAAGGATAAAGATAAAATGAAGGACCAAGATAACAAATGTTTCAAGTGTGGAAAATATGGTCATTACATGAAGGATTGTAGAGTGAAGGATCCTCATCCTAAAGATAAGAAAGCTATCTATCAAAAGAAGAAGGCTCTTCAAGCGGAAGTAGCTCATTGGGATAGTCTCTTATCCGACTCCGAAGGTGATCATGATGATGACAAGGATCTTGCCCTTATTGCTATGAGTGATGATGATCTTGATAGGGAATATTCTTGTTTCATGGCCATTGAAGACGGTATGGAGGTATGCTCTAGATCTTCTCATTATAAATTGCAAGATGAACTTGATGACATGATTGAGAAAAATGACTTGTTAAGTTTAAAATATAAGCGTGTCAAACGAGACTTTAGAGAATGCATTAATGAATATAATGTCACACTTGAAAACAACATTGCATTGCAACTTGAGCATGATTTACTTATGACTATTTATGAGAGTGTTGCTAATGAGAATTGTTGTTTAAAATATGAAAGTGAAATTCATTTGAGCACCATGGAAAAGATGTTTGAAGGGAAGCATGCTTTAAACAAGATGTTGATTAGTCAAAGAGCTAGCATTGATAAAACCGGTTTAGGCTATTATACATCTAGCGTGAGCATGAAACCTTCTACTATGCCCTTGATAAAGTTTACAAAACCAAGTGGTGTTGTCACTCCCTCATTCAAAGAATCAAAATCGTCTTTGAAAAAGCAAAGACATATGCCTCGTAGCAAGGCAAAAGAAACCAAGGTATCAAAACCTTTGGTCAAGGCCGTTGCCAAAACCTCTTCCTTGATACCAAGGAAAAACATGCATAAAAATGAATCACGGATTATGCCTATACATAAACATCATGATCATTCTAATTTTCACAAACGTGTTCCTACATGCTTTTATTGCAATAAGAAAGGTCATGTAGAAAGAATGTATGCTAAGAAAAATACACATCTTGTATGGGTGCCAAAGGGTCAAGTGCATAATACTAACCCTCAAGGTCATATGTTGATTTTGTAGGCACTCTCACTAAATGGAGACCTCAAGGACAAAGACGTCCAATGGGCCGTGGACAGTGGGTGTTCCAACCATATGACGGGAAACAAAAGATTGTTTCATAATATCACTATGCAAGATGGAGGAGTAGTCCACTTTGGAGGTAGCAAAGGCCAAATCAAAGGACATGGTAAAGTGGGTAACGATTCCTTCTCTCTTAGTGATGTACTTTATATGGATGGGCTTAAGTACAATTTGATAAGTGTGAGCCAATTGTGTGATACAAATTTTGAAGTTACATTTGTGAAAGCAAAATGCATTGTAAAAAGAGATGATGTTGTTATGTTTGAGGCCTTGAGGGACAAAAACATTTACAAACTTAGCATAAATGACTTGGTTTCACAAAATGTTTCATGCTTAGTAGCTAAAAATGATTTGGCACAACTTTGGCATAGACGCCTTGGACATGTTTGTTTTAAAACTTTTAAATATATTTGTGAAAATGAAAAAGTTCGAGGGCTTCCCAAAATGAATTTTGAAAACCAAGAACTTTGTAGCACTTGTCAAAAAGCAAAGCTTGTGAAAACAAGCTTTAGGCCCAAGACAAATATTTCCACCTCCAAGCCTCTACAAATGTTACATATGGATTTGTATGGGGATATTGGTACAAAAAACTTGGGTGGCAAACATTACACATTTGTGGTTGTAGATGATTACACTAGATATACATGGGTAATGTTTCTTGCAAAGAAAAGTGATGCATGTCATGAGTTTGTCAATCTATGTAGGCAATTGGAAAATTACATGAGTGACACCATTAAGACCATTAGAAGTGATCGTGGTGGTGAGTTTGATGGTGAGTTCCAAAAGTTTTGTGTATCCAAAGGATATGTACATAACTTTTCGGCTCCAAGAACTCCCCAATAAAATGGTGTGGCCAAACGCAAAAATAGAACTCTACAAGAAATGAGTAGGGCCATGCTCAATGAGTTTGGCTTGCCTAAGTATTTTTGGGCCGAAGCAGTTAATGCCGCTTGTCATGTAATTAATCGCGTATATTTGAGACCATATTTAAATATGACTCCTTATGAACTTTGGAATGGCAAAGTCCCCAACATTGGGTATTTCAAAGTATTTGGTTGTAAGTGTTTCATACTCAATAGTAAAGACACTTTGGGTAAGCTTGATTTCAAAGCGGATGAGGGCATATTTTTGGGCTATGCATCAAATAGTAAAGCATTTCGTGTTTTCAACAAAAGAAGCAAAAAGGTGGAAGAGTCTATTCATGTTAAGTTTAGTGAATCACTTAGTGATGAAACTAAACTTAATGATGAACATGAAGATGTTGAAGATAAAACTTCTCAAGAAGAAGAGCTTGATTTTATTCCAAGGGTTGTTCATCAAGAAGAGATTGTTGATGAACCACCTAAAGGAAAAATCTTCATTGACTTGAAAATTGACCCTATTGAAGGAAGTCGTCCACCTAGTGTTAACAATCATAGTGAAACAAATAGTAACGTTTCACACGTACCTTTTGAGGAAACACAAAATGTGGTCAATACATCTCATTTTCCGAAAAATGATGAACATATTGAAAACGATCATTTGTCTCTTCCGGAAAGTGATCACGTGAAAGTTGGAGGAGATGTATCCAATCTTCCTAGGTCATTTAAGCACAAAAGTTCACATCCTCATGAATTAATTATGGGTGATATAAATCGAGGTATCACTACTAGAAGACAATTTAGAGAAAATGCATTTGTTTCACTTTTAGAGCCTAAGAATATTAAAGAAGCACTTCTTGATGAGGATTGGATTTTAGCTATGCAAGAAGAGCTAAATCAATTTGAAAGAAGTGATGTTTGGGAATTGGTTCCAAAACCTCATGATCATCCCATTATTGGAACAAAATGGGTATTTCGTAATAAAATGGATGATCAAGGTAATGTCACAAGGAATAAGGCTAGATTAGTTGCTCAAGGTTATCGTCAAGAAGAGGGAATTGATTTTGATGAAACATTTGCACCCGTAGCACGACTTGAAGCCATAAGAATGTTGTTAGCATATGCTTGTTATAAGGGCTTCACGCTTTATCAAATGGATGTTAAATCCGCCTTCTTGAATGGAATTATTCAAGAAGAAGTATATGTGGCTCAACCTCCTGGATTTGAACATCATGATTCTTTACATCATGTTTATAGACTTAAAAAGGCACTCTATGGCCTTAAACAAGCTCCTAGAGCTTGGTATGATAGGTTGAGTACATTTCTTCTAAATAATGGGTTTTCAAGAGGAAAAGTGGATACTACTTTGTTTATCAAAGAGCAAGGTAAACATCATTTGCTTGTTCAAGTATATGTTGATGATATTATTTTTGGTGCTACTAACAATCTTCTTTGTGAGCAATTTGCTAGTTTGATGCAAGGTGAATTTGAAATGAGTATGATGGGAGAACTTACTTATTTCCTTGGACTCCAAATCAAACAAACCCAAGATGGAATTTACATTTGTCAAACCAAGTATACAAAAGACTTGCTCAAAAAGTACAACTTTGGTGAAGGTAGAAATGTAAACACTCCCATGAGCACAAGTTTGAAACTTGACAAAGATGAAAAGGGGAAGCAAATTGAGGTAACCTTGTATCGTGGCATTATTGGTAGTCTTATTTATTTAACTGCTAGTAGGCCTGACATCTTGCATGTCGTATGTTTATGTGCTAGATTTCAAAGTGATCCTAGAGAAATGCATCTCATTGCGGTAAAACGTATATTTCGCTATCTTAGAGGAACTTTGAAGTTTGGTTTATTTTATCCTAAAAATGCATGTTTTGATATTAGAGGTTATAGTGACTCCGACTATGCCGGTAGTCTTGTTGATAGAAAGAGCACATCCGGAACTTGTCAATTTCTTGGGGATTGTCTTGTTCCCTGGTTTTTCAAGAAACAAAATAGTGTTGCTCTTTCTACTGCGGAATCCGAATATGTTTCGGCCGCATCATGTTGTGCACAATTATTGTGGATGTCACACACATTAAATGATTAGAATGTTCATTTTTCAAAAATACCTATTTTATGTGACAATACTTCCGCTATAAATATTGCACAGAATCCTGTTCATCATAGTAGAACCAAACATATTGAAGTGAGACATCACTTCATTAGGGACTGTATTCAAAAAGAATTGGTTTGCGTTGAATTTGTTCCTACTAGTGATCAACTAGCGGACATATTTACCAAACCATTGCCAAGTGAAGTGTTTGAGTCTATTTGGAGTAGATTGGGGTTACTCAATATAAACTAAATTTTAAGTTAAAATGAACAAACAACATTAGAATGTTATGAGACTGAAATGACATCCGGGGAATTCAAGCGTTCAATGTAGCGTTGAGAATATTGTGTGAAAAACTTGCCCTAGGAGTGGTTTTCATTTATTGCAGCCGGTTATTGAAAAATCAATAACTTACTCCCAACAAATTGAAACGAGCGCCAAAAATTCCCCCCCAAAATTTCCCAAAACTGACGGTGGTTTCAGTTTCTCTCTGCGCAATTAATGTCTAGAATTGCTGAAAAAGTTTCCTCAACTTCTACATCTCTTCATTCTCAAAACTGTAAATGCAATAACTTCTACCCATTGCATTTACTCTTATCGCTCAACCCCCGTAAAACCTCCTCCCTGCTTCAGTGATTTTCCATCCGTTAAGCGCTAAATTTTTTTTCTTCCTTTCTGAAATCAAAATGGCTTCATCTTCCAAACAAACCGGATCGAAGAAGGGTAAAGGGAAAAAAATCCAAATCTCAAAAAGCTTCCGCAGTCTTTGATGAAAGTGAACAACTAATCGAAGTTCAAAACAGTTTGAGGTTGGAAAATTTTCCATGGCTTGCCAAGGATACCGCTGAGATTCACGAACAGCCTTATGGAATGGGAGTCGGTGTCCACCTCAACAGGTATTCTCAGTTACTTTTTGAGGAGTGGGATAATAATAGCAGGCCTATTTCTCCACTTAAAATTGTAGAACTTACGGAATTTCGAACTATTCCTGAGGTCCAAGATGTTGTTGTGTTGTTAGAAGCACAAGGTCTTGACCGATTATGGTCTCATGACAAGATGAAAGGATATTCTCTTAAATATACCTCAATGTTTTATGCAAATTTTTGGCCTAAGTTTGGTCCTGAAGCCGAATTGATATCCTTGAATTCTGTAATTGACGGTCTTCCCCTGTCTTTTTCAATTCAAACGCTCTGTGATGCGCTTGGTGTCAGGAATGAAGGCGAAAGCGTATTTGCTGATTATGGTTGGCCTTACACGGTATCTGAAACAGAGGTTAAAACTAACCTAGGTTTCCTACCTTCCAAGAAACTTCAAAAAATGCCTTTAACTAGTAGAGTGATGTTAGGCATTGTTATGGCTTGTATCAATGGCAAGGTTAATAGAAATCCTAGCAATATGGATTTTTATGTCACCTATTGCATTCTAAATGGACGTCAAGTGAACTTTGGGTGGATTTTTATGACAACTGTTACAGCTGCTTTATCCAAGTCCTCTAGAACTCTTCCTTATGCCAACCTTATCTATGTTCTGCTTGACCATCTGGGCATTGATATCCCTCCCATTTCCCTGGATCACATCAGTCAGAAAGACTGGTATGATGCCATGAACATTGCCCAAATCAAAAACGCTCAGAAAAATAGAAATCCCACAGACAGTTCAACCACCAGGGATGACGCTGAAAGGTCGCATGTTGAGGCTGCTATTCAAGAAAAATTCTCTGCCTTGGAACATGACTTGAGTGAGTTACAGGCAGCCCACGGCAAATTAGCACAGGACCACTCCCTCCTCAGTGCTCGTTATGAGTACTTGAAATCCAAATTGATCAAGGCTAAGCTTTTCAAATCTTTCAAACATGAACCAAAATCTGGCTAAGTTTTTGATGATTTAGGGGGAGAATGGTTTGTGGCTATGAGTATGTTTGCTGGGGTGTAATGGTTTGGTTTGTGGCTGAGTATGATTGTTGGGATGTATTGTGTGGGTCTGTTGGTTTTTCTGCTGGTCTAAGCTGATGGTGTATGAAGTTTATGTTCAATTGTCCCTGCTGCTGTGTCCTTTCTGCTGGTATCTAATGATGATAGTGGTGCAACTGAATTGAGAGTTGGAGGTTATGTTGTTTGTTTGGTTGTAAGAACTAAATGTTTATGATGGCTCTTTTTTATGGTATAACTCTGTTTTGTGAGTGTTAGCAGTGTTATATGTGGTTTTATGGCATGTAGCAGCAAACAACAATGTGGACATTAGCTATGTTTTAAGAGTATTATTTTTTTTGTTTGTTTTGTCTATCTCTGCATGATGCATATACATGTAGTACTTTCTATGCTATGCTTCTATTTTTTTTTAAAAAAAAACATATTGAGGTTAGAAGATAAAAACTATGAGTGAAAAAGGCACATAGAAAGGGGGAGCATTAGATGCATCTAGTGAGGGGGAGCTTATTGTGAAATCATCAAAAAGAGGGAGATTGTTAATGCAAGAATTGGTTTTGATGATTTGCACACAAGAAGAGAGAAGGTTCAAAAACGAGTGTGTTTGAAATATCTTTAAATAATAGAAAAAAATGTCTTCCGAGAAATCAAACGCTCTATGGAGCGCTACTTCTGAGGACAGAAAGTTTCAAACTGAGCCTAATAGTGCTCTAACATATTAGAGAAATAAAACTAACTTGTTTAAGGAGCTTGAGAAATCAAACGCTCTATGGAGCGCTACTTCTGAGGACAGAAAGTTTCAAACTGAGCCTAATAGCGCTCTAACAGATCATAGAAATAAAACTAACTTGTTTGTAGAGTTTCAAACGCTTTATCGAGCGCTTCAGCTTTAGATTATGATATTAAGCCTTCAGGACAGAAAGTTTCAAACTAGGCAAATAGCGCTCTATCAGGAAAGACAAATGAAGTTATTAAAGTTTCGAACGCTCTATTGAGCGCTACATTCACAAAGACGGATGCGCGAAAAACTGAAGTAACTTTCTCTCTCCTGTACTTTATGTTTGAAAAAAAGCACTTTTTGTATTCCCTATGCTATCATGACTTTTGTGGCTACTTTTTGAATTACATATCCTTGGTTGGTGAGAATATCTCACTATTTTAAGCTTTATGCACAAGACTTCCTCAAGAAGTCTTGACTTAATCCCAAGAAGTCTTCTCAAGGTGGTGATGTGTCAATACATGAGAGGATGGCATGTTTTCTCTTCTCTCTCTTTCCAACGGACGAAAATTTGAAGCTATAAGGGTTGAAGACTCCATTTTTGAAGATCAACTTTCTACCTCAAGCTCTCAAGTCTTCATTTGTATTTTGCTCTCAAAATCATTGTAAAATTACTTTATTGTTTAGAGTGTGTGATTGTAAAGGAGAAGAGGTCTTCTTCTAAGTGAGGATTGTGAGGAGCAAGATCTAGATTGTTGGTCAAGAAGCAAGGGAGCTTCTTGTTGGGTGAAACTCAAGCTTCCAAGAGCTAGTTGATGGTGTTGGAGCAACATCATTCTCCATAGAAGGTTTCTTTGGTGAAGAGAAGATCTTAAGGAGACTAGGCTTTAAGGAGGTTGA
Organism: Eustoma russellianum; assembly: GCA_036186865.1. Taxonomy (NCBI): domain Eukaryota; kingdom Viridiplantae; phylum Streptophyta; class Magnoliopsida; order Gentianales; family Gentianaceae; genus Eustoma; species Eustoma russellianum. Next base: position 33,885,781 of record AP025044.1, read on the forward strand.
GTGTTCATTGTTGAAACTCAAGCTTCCAAGAGCTAGTTGATGGTGTAGGAGCTACATCATACTCCATAGAAGGTTTCTTTGGTGCAAAGAAGATCTTGAGGAAGCTAGGCTTCAAAGAGGTTGAGTTTTCATTGTTCTTGAGCTAGGTTTGCTAAACCTAGTTTATTATTGTATTTTATTTTATTGTTATTTCCCCCCAAAGAGAAATAACAATCCCTTGTTCAAAAATCCTTCTTGTTCAAAGCAAGAAGGTAGAGGAGTAGAGTCTTTGACTTGAACCTCTATAAATTTGGTGTTCTTTCATTTCCGCAAATTATTTCTTTCAAAGAACACATCAAGTATTGGTTTAGACACTCCCATTGTAAAAAAAATTCGAAAAATAACCATACTTGTATAAACACACTATTCAACCCCCCCTTCTAGTGTGTTTCACGGACCTAACAAATTTGATCCTAATTGATGCGAATTATCGCTTTGACAAACTATTATGTTAAAGCTTTTAAATATTCAGTCTTAATTGATGTTTGACTAAACATATATTTAACTATGCGTTACAATATATTTATGACAAAGAGAGTCGTTTTTTCTATCTTCAATAGTAGTTTATATTCCCATACTACCGGTTTATCTCACCTAACATTGTGGGCACGTGTTGATTTATTTCATGTAAAAAAATAGCAGTACATACATATACGTTTATGGTGCATATAGTGGTATGCTGGTCCATGTGGCGCCTAAATGGACCCACATATCGGGTTCATTTCATATACATAAGGTCGATGAATTTCTAATTTATATATATATATATATATATATATATATATATATATATATATATATATATATATACACTGACAGATGAATTCTTAATTTATATTTTTTAGGAAGCTTTTTGTGAATGAAACGGTAAGAATCCTAATCTGGCCTTTGGCAACTTGAAGTTTCGCTAAGGATTCAATTAAACTGCATCTGCTCATAATGTTATGCATATGTCACAAACAATTCCTAGTCTAGTTGGCATATTAAAATGCATTACATCTGGATAAACATTTCTCGCAACAGGGAATACAAGGTAACCGTTATTTTCTAATCAAATTGTAATAAAGGATAACATTTTTCAGGTGCATTTCACAGACTTTGACCTAGGATTTCTCACAGACAACAAATAAAACTAATCAACAAAAAAAGTTAAAAGGAAGGCTTACATCCACAGTACTCGGATTCACAAGTTCTACTGCAGTCTTTGCTCTGTAAATTTACCAAAAGGCACGGTGTTACAAGTATGAAACAAAGAAAGAAAAGCAAACAAGGGCCTTGTGGTTGAAATGTGAATTGACCATTATGCCCTTCCAACCTTGTGTGCCATGAAGAACAGAAAAGAAGAGAAGACTAACCACATTGAAGCCAGGGACCAATTGAACCCCTATATTGAGGGCAAAAGTGGGAAGCCAAAAAAAGATGAAGGCAAGAATAGAGAATGAGGATAAGAATGGAAACTTTGAAGAAGCCATAAGCATAAGAAGAAGATAAAAGGAAAGAGGAGAAGAAGGCAAAGAAGCATATAAACTTTGGAAGCTTTGTTTTGTGTTGCTTAAAATAAATTGGAGAGATATGATTGGTGGGGTTGGGAATTGGAGAAAGGAAGATGAGGTGTGTGTCTGAATTGTATGTGAGAGTTGGCTTTTCTTGGCTTGTAACGTCCCGTGACATCTTTATTCTGGCGTTTTGTTCACACTTGTCACAAAGAATGTGATCTTATGCTAGACTTCATTTACATTTTTTTAAAGGAAAGATAAAGTATCATAATTAAAGGAATGAATATTTCGTTTCCTTTCATTGATTCAATCACAAGTATAAATACAACAAGATTCCTAGTATATGCCTATGATTATGACCTATCTTATCCTCTATCATAATGATACAATCATGAAGAATATTTGCATATTTGATATGTTCTATATATGGTACAATTAGTGATATACAATGAATGACTATATTGAATACAGAATATACTGCAATCAATGCAGTATATTCGGCTGTTACACCCCCGCAGTCGAAACGGGAGGTTCGCGAACGTTGAGACTGGATCGAAAATCATCAAATAGAATTCTAGGAAGGCCTTTGGTGAAGATATCAGCGAGTTGATGCCGGGATGGAACATGATAGACACGAATATGACCTTGAGCAACTTTCTCACGTACAAAATGTATATCCATTTCAATGTGTTTAGTGCGTTGATGTTGAACCGGATTACGTGAGAGATAAACAGCACTTACATTGTCACAATAAACAAGTGTAGCCTTCGTAAGAGGGCAACGAAGCTCAAGAAGTAGGTTGCGTAGCCAACAAGATTCAGCAACGACATTTGCCACACCGCGATACTCGGCCTCGGCGCTGGATCCCGATAAAGTTGGTTGACGTTTTGAGGACCAAGAAATAAGATTATCACCAAAGAAAATACATTAACCAGAAGTAGATCGCCGTGTGTCGGAACAACCGTCCCAATCCGCATCAGTGTAGCAGAGAAGATTAGTATTACTGGATTTTGATAGATGAAGGCCGAAATGTAAGGTACCTTGGAGATAGCGTAATACACGCTTGAGAGCAGTCAGATGGACGTCATGGGGGGCGTGCATGTGAAGGCAGATTTGCTGAACTACATAGGTGATGTGCGTACATGTAAAAGTGAGATATTGAAGAGCACCAGCGAGACTGCGATAGAGAGTGGGATTATCATATAAAATGCCATCATTACTGCTAAGTTTGGAGGAGGAGTCGATTGGTGTGGAGATGGGTTTGCAATTTTTCATGCCAGCATGTTCAAGAATCTCAGTGGCATATTTTTGTTAGTGTAGAAGGATACCATGTGAGTCGTGGGTGACCGCAATACCAAGGAAGTAACTTAGTGGGCCGAGATCTTTCATAGCAAACTCAGAGGCAAGAAGATCCATTAGCCGGATACGTAGGGCATCAGAGGAAGTCGTTAGAATAATATCATCAACATAAAGAAGAAGATATGCAATCTCAGTGCCATGATGATGGATAAATAGAGAGTGATCAAAACGACTATGTACAAAACCAATAGAACAGGCATAATCTGCAAACTGTTGATACCAAGCACGCGGAGCCTGTTTCAAGCCATAAAGAGACTTCTTAAGCAGGCAAACATGGTCAGGATAGTTTGGATCTCAGAAACCCATAGGTTGATGCATGTAGACAGTTTCTTGTAGAGTGCCATGTAAGAATGCATTTTTGAGATCAAGTTGTTGAATGGACCATGAATGAGACAATGCCAAATGAAGGACAGTGCGAATAGTAGCAGGCTTGACAACAGGACTGAAAGTGTCAGTGCAATCAATGCCTTATTGTTGTGAACGTCCATCACCTACAAAACGAGCTTTATGTCACTCAAAAGAACCATCAGAACGAGTTTTATGACGGAAAATCCACATGGAACGTAAAATGTTAACATTAGGTGGGCGGGGTACTAATACCCACGTCTTATTTTTAATAAGAGCATCAAATTCATCTAACATGGCAGCATACCAATGTGGATCACGAAGGGCTTCAGTGGGATTTCGGGGAAGAGGTGATGGAGCGGTTATGAGATTAAGGTTGAGGGGATGCTTAGGTTTGAAAATATCATGCATGCTGCGTGTTGTAATGGTGCTATTTGTGGGGGGTACGGGCTGGGTTGGGGTCGCCGAAGGGGAAGGGGGCGTGAGCGGGGGCGGGGTCGGTGATGGGGACGGCGGAGGGTCGGTGGTATGAGAGGGTTGGGGGAGTTGCGGATGATGAATAATGGGGAAAGACGAGTCATCGAGGAAATTGTATTGGTGTGAGGAGGTTGAATTTATTGTAGTGTAGGGAAAAGTGTGTTCATAAAAAATGACATGTCGAGAGATGATAATTTTGCCCGTAGATATTTCATAACATTTGTATCCCCGGTGATTAGGTGGATAACCCAAAAAAATGCATGGTGTGGAGCGAGCTTGAAGTTTGTGGATGGTAGTGGAGGGAATAAGGGGATAGCAGACACAACCAAATACTCGTAGATGAGCGTACGAAGGGTCTTTGTGATAGAGGATTTCGTTTCCTTTCATTCATTCAATCACAAGTATAAATACAACAAGATTCCTAGTATATGCCTATCATTATGACCTATCTTATCCTCTATCATAATGATACAATCATGAAGAATATTTGCATATTTGGTATGTTCTATATATGGTACAATTAGTGATATACAATGAATGACTATATTGAATACAGAATATACTTCCACTGCGACTGCGGTTGGGTGATCCGCGGTATTGAGGGCGGGGAGAAGGGGGGTTTTGAGGTGGACTAGGTGCAGATGGGGGGTTGGGATTTTGGTTGGTGGTGGTGAGGGCGGTGTCAGCAAGTTTAGCAGCAGAGGCGGTTTGTTTGGCTTTGCGGGTTTCTTCAAGGATGAGACAGGAGCGGGCTTCATAAAAGGTTGGTAGTGGATTGCTTTGTTGTATGATAGTAGCAACACCGTCATAGTTTTCGTTCAAGCCAGTGACTAGTTGAAGTACTAGCCGTTGATCAGAGACCGTAGAGCCAACATTGGATAATTGATATGCAAGAGATTTTAGTTCTTGACAGTAAGAAGAAAAGTTAGAGAAGTTGTCAAGACGAGTGTTTGAGAATTGGTTCTCAAGATAGACAGCACGTGAGTGTTTGTTGTCTTGAAAGATATTCTGCAAGTTGTCCCAGGCATTCTTAGCAGTTAAATCAGGGGCAAGAATGGTGTGCAGTAAGTCAGTAGAGATGGTACCATATATCCATTGTAGAACAATGGCATCGAGACGGCTCCATAATTCCTTGTCTGGAGAAGCAGTTTTGTCATGAGACGTGGAAGCATCAGATGAAGGTGGGATGATGTGATCAAGAACTTGATATGCACGACAGTGAATTTTGAATAATTCAGACCAGGAGGAATATTGGCTTTTCTCCATTTCAAGAGTGATTGGTATGAAATTTTTGATATTCGTGACAGCAAGGGCAGGGTGGAATTTGGTGTCAGCCATTGCGAACAAGAGAAAAAGGAACAAAATATGGTGGTGGCCGGTTGGTGGTGGCCGCCGGTGTGGAGAAGGCCTCCGGTGAGGGGAGGAGGGAAGAGAGAGTTTTAGAAGGATCGCTCTGATACCATAAAGGAATGAATATTTCGTTTCCTTTCATTGATTCAATCACAAGTATAAATACAACAAGATTCCTAGTATATGCCTATCATTATGACCTACCTTATCCTCTATCATAATGATACAATCATGAAGAATATTTGCATATTTGATATGTTCTATATATGGTACAATTAGTGATATACAATGAATGACTATATTGAATACAGAATATACTGCAATCAATGCAGTATATTCGGCTGTTAATAATCTCCATCACATTTTTTATCGTATCAGTTGAATTATGTGATGTGTATTTAAATAATATCATATTAACGTACATAGCATAATCTCACTTTGTATCATCATCATCCGTACCTAGTATATCCAAACAATAGCAAAAGCTATCGTTAGGGTCTGGGGAGGGTAAGTGATAGGCAGACAATACCTCTGTCTCAAGGGATAGAGAGTCTGCTTCCAGTGAGACCCCCAGCTCTACATGCATAAATGACATAATAATAGAGATATGATGTGCTAGTTTGACAGTGAGGAAATTCAGAAAATACAAAGAAGAGGCTTTCGATATTAAAATGCACATAACGTGTATATGTACATGTAATGCAAAAAATGGTAAAACATAAACAAACACGAGCAAAGTCAACCTAAAGTGTAGATAGTATCTAGGCCTATCTATGTCCCTAAATATACTCTAAGGTGCCCCTATATATGACTTATACCTCGTTAACCTTAATCTTATGTATCCATGAACTCCTATCCTGGACCATGTCCTCAAAGAGGTGCAAATCTAGTAGGTCGTGCCTAATCTGCTCATCCCAAGTTAGTTTGAGTCTGTCTTCACTCCTGTTCCCCTCTACAATAAGGCTTTCGATTGCTCTGACCGATGTTTTTTCCTCCCTTATCTTATCTGCTATACTACCCACGCCTAATCTTTCTCGAAACACCTTGTTTCTGATCCGGTCTAACCTTGTATATGGAATAAACAAAAGAAACCAACCACTATTATGTTAGACAAACCGTTATAAAAGTAGAGAGAAGCTTCTTTCTTAAGCTTTTTTCTTAAACCGCTATACGAATGTAAAATAACCAATATAAAAGTAGAGAGAAGCTTCTTTCTCAAACTTCCAATCCTATCTTATGGTAATTCTCAGATGAGGAGAAAGGAGGGTATTTTGAGCAACTGGTAAGGTTACTGCTTTGTGATCTTGAGGTCACGGGTTCGAAGCGCGGAAACAGTCTCACAAAAAAGTCTAAAGTAAAGCTACATGCATCATATTACGAAACGATTCGACCCTTTCTCGGAACCTGCGTAAACGCATGGATCTAATGTATCGGAACCCATAACGAGAAAAGAAAAAGTAATTCTCCGACAATAGCATGATATAATTTTTTACTAATGTATCATATAAGCATATCCCAATTAGAATGTTATAATGGAGGTAGGAAACTTAAATGGCCACCCGTGACACCCTCGGGGGAATGCTGATGTTTGACAGTCAATCACGTGTTCTGCCCTTTATGTTATTTTACTAATTTTGGAAACTTAAGATGTGTACATAAAAAAAATTTTGTTGAATCCCTTCGGTATTTTTCGTTATTATAGTTTTGTAAAAGATGTAAATCAAATTGACATATGTCAATAGATAATCTTTATATATCTATACAATAGTCAGCCGCATACGATCCAAGTCTAAATCTGTCTTTAACAGCAGTTAGAACAACATCAACGACAACAACATTACTACATTGTGTTAGAGATTCCTGTCCATAGTAGGGTATAGGGGGTTGGATGTATGCAACCATACCCATGTGTTAGAAACGCACAGGGGTTTTTTGCTGATGATCCATAACGAAAATTGCGTCAAGTTGTGTCGATCAATTGTTACTTCATAATATAAGAAGCGTAGCC
>AP025044.1:33892864-33920005 GCA_036186865.1 Eustoma russellianum
TAATACAAGAAGCGTAGTCAATTTAGTGAATCATTTTGCTTTATTCTAATATATTTGAAAGTCAAAAAAACTTCATTTACTCCATTAGAAATGAAAACTAACTGTTAGAACATACAACAAAATTCGAACCTCCCTTATGCAGCTGCAAGCATTTGATAGCTTTTTAAAGCTCTCTATCTCAACATTTTTCATTAAGATATAGATTGATTGATACATGTAAGATGTATAATGTATATGTATGTATAATGAATATTATTTACTTCTTATACTGAACATGACGAGATGCTTACTCTTTTATTCTGTCGTAAAGAGGCCATGAGTTGTTTTTTTGGTACACCTATCGGTCTAAAATTATTGAGATGCGTAAAACATATCAAAGAAGCTAAATAATATATCATAGCATAATTTCGAATGGATTAAAAAATAATGCCATGTCTTTCCCTTACAAGGATTGCTGCTACATGTGGCTTTTTTACTTGACCGTTCTCAATTGACACATTTTAATAAGATGTTACTGTATAAAGTTATGGAGACCATATCTCCTCACCGCACTGATTACCGTACGACATATGGCAGCAGGGAGTGGTGAGGCTATATGAGGGTCACCCTCATCTAGTCTCATCACCTCTGCTGCTACGTATCGCGCAGTGAGCAATACGGTGAAAGGGTTTGCGATGAGGAGATACCCAAAGTTATGTACTCACTTTTTCAAGATTATAAAGTGTTTCTTTAAAGAATGTCGGTCCTTCTACAGGATCGCCGCTAAAATATATGATAATATTAAGACGAATCTGCTTTATGTCCAAATTGTAAAATTAGTTTGCATTTATAGGAAATGAGCTTCTGAAGTAATCGTTAGATAATGATGTGTGCAGAGGTTATATTTATATAGTACAATTAAGATAATCGAATCTAATCTTAGTAGTAATAGTAGAATATTTACTTTCACAAACTACCTCTGACGAGGTCGGATTATCTCGCCAAAGTAAAAGTCGAAATATCTGGGGTTAAGGCCGTCAACCCTCCGTCACTTGTCTTCTTAGGAAACCTGAGAAAGGAAAGAACGCGTTAGGAGTCCCAGGGCGCTGCCCCGGGGAAACCCTCCGACGCTCAAGTCAGTTACGGGCATTATAGCGTATGACTTTTATTGAAATAGGGGTTTGATGGAACCTGTTTGAGGTCGGCCACAGTGCAGGCCGAGCTGAGGTGAGAACAGCGGGGTGTTTTACTTGTGGACTTGTAATTTTGGCTTCTGATTTTAACTTGGACCTTCCTTCCTCTTGAGGAAGCTCTTTTATAGCTGGCGAAGCTGGGAGCTGCGTGTCTCAGATGGTTGAGATGACGACGTCTGGCTCGCTTGCACGGTAGCCGTGCAGCTGCTAAGGATTGCTGTATTGGCACCTTTCCTTCGTATGGTTGACATCTGGAAAGTTAGATATTGCATGTAGGCCACGTAGCATACAGCTCTGTGACTGTTGTAACTTGGCTGAGATCAATAATCAGAGCCGTGGTCGAAAGCTGATCTGAGGCCGAGATGAAACTGTGGAGAACTCGGATTCCTTTGGCCGAGCTGGATGTATATCCGCTCTTCTAGATGTGTTATTATGGCCGAGGTGCCATTTTGAAGGGCAGAAATGCCGGGGTCTTGTGATAAAATGCCTGGCCAAGGTTCTGGCCAGGCTATTCCAGTTGGTAACTGTAGCCGTGATAAGATCCTTTGTCCGTGGTAAAGCCATTGTGCCAAGGTGGATCCCTTAGGCCGAGGTGGAACCCTTTAGGCCGAAGTGGAACCCTTTAGGCCGAGGTGGAACCCTTAGTTCCAGTAGGGTACTGACCATGTAGCCGGGATGGCGTGGGGCCTCTGTGGCCGAGCCGAAATACTTGTCCGCGTGGGACTTGGTCAGTCACCAGGCCGACCTGGGGTACTTGGTCATTTCTGTATTCTTACCCTAACGTTGACTGTCATTGACTGACGGGTGAATTTCTTGGTATCATCATTTGCCCCCCAGATTAGACTGGCCGAGATGAGCTGAGGGCAGGCTGATCTGTTGATATCGTTGCCTTTGGCCGAGGTATTACTCCATACCTATCAAGCGCGGTGTACGAAGCATCAGTTTGTAGCTGTACTGATTGGATCATACTGACCAGGTGGATAATCTTTATTGGCACGTGTCCATCTTGGGTTGGTTTGCCTTGCACAATTATTGTCTGCGCATACCGAGGTGACGACGGTTCAGCTTTTATTCACGTCGGTTCAGGATTCAATGCCAATTAGCCTTGATGGTGGCACGGGAATCGAGGTTAACCCAACCCGAGGTGACCTTTGGAATGGTTAAGACTTGCCTATAAATAAGGCTTCGTTCCTCATTTTTTCCCTTTTGCATTTTAATTGCTCTCCTCGTTCTTACTCTTCTTCGGTGTCAGCTCTTCCGGTGTTTCCCCTTGCTCCGACGTCCTTTTCACCTCGGCGATCTTCTTTCTCTTCTGGTTAATCGCCTGTAAGTCCTCTGCTAGCTTTCATGTCTTCAGCTTCTGATTCACAAAATCGCTCCGAAGGGGCTTCTTATGTTGGAAATGACGGAACTTTTAGTTCCTCATCGGAGAAGACAGTTATCTCTGAGAACCACCTTCCAGCTCGGCCATTAAGTGGCGCTGGAGATGGTGCTGGTCCTAGCGGACAGGCTCCGCCGAGCAGAGCTATTCCAGCAATCGAGGTTTCTCCAGAACAGGCAGAAACCATTCCTCCTCCGGGCACGGCAACAGTGCCTAGTAGATCTAGGGTTTCAACCTTGCCGGTAGGAGTTGTCTATAGGGGGTCTCCTTCAGTCGAGGTTCAAGAGTCCTTTTGTACTATGTCCGAGGTGGACATAAGTCTGTTGTGCGGTATGTATGACATTGATGTTGATCAATTTGATCCCATCCTTCCTTTACCCAATCAAACTGCCTATGACCCTCCTGCGGGGTATGAGGCCATTTATGAGGAGTATTTCCACTCCGGATTTCGTCTTCCCATCCCAGTCTCATTGTTCCGAATTCTTCACTCCTATAACCTTAGGCTTCCTCAAATCAAGCCTAACAGTTTGAAAATAATTCTATCCTTCCTGCTCTTCCTTAGAGCATCTGAGATCCCCTTTGACCAGAGGATCTTCAGAAGTCTATTTGCTTGCCGATCCTCCGAAAGTTGGTATTATTTTACCAAGAGGGTAACTCCTGAAGACTTTTACTATGTTGTCCACATCCCATCTTTTAAGAAGAACTGGAAGGGTAGATTTTTCTATATTAGAAAATTAGGATTACCCACTCTCGACATCTGGAAGTCGGGCAGAGCTGACAACATGAAGCCAAGCCCAGAATACTGTGACGAGGCGGCCAAGTTGTACTCTTTGCCTGTGGTCATTGACTGGCATAGGGTTAATGACGCCGTTCTGAAGGCAGCCGACCTGAATTCTTTGGCTTCAGGTCCTCATTATAAACCCCTATCTCCAGAGAGTCTGGTAATAGTCCGGGGTATGCTCTGTTACTTGTGCTTCTTTTTCATTTCTAACTTCCCCCACTTAACCTTGTGCACTCTATGCAGGCTCCATGGCTCCTGGAGGGAAGGATGTTGCGGCAAAGATTGCTAAGGCCGCAGCTCGTAAGAAGGCCCAGGCCGCGAAAGCAAGGGCCGAGATGGCTCAAGGTCTGCCCCCAGCTGAAGACATTGCCGAGGCTGAGGTGAATCAAGCCATCACAATCGCCTCTGAGTCAACCAACCCAGGTACCTTGTATTTTCGTATGGCACAAAATTATTTTTTGAGTAGTCTTAACTCTAAATACTGGTATAGGAGCTAGGGCTAATGCATCTCCTATAAACCCTCCAACTAATCTTGAACTGACCCGGCCATTTGAGGGCTCTGTTCTGGGTAAAAGGCCCAGAGAAGACGATGCCCCCATTCCTGAGGCCGAGATGGCACCTGCTCAGGAAAATGTAACAGTGGGCGAATTTGATGAAGCGGACACCGTAATGAATCCTGGCGTAGCCAAGAAGATGAACAGTTTGAACCTGCCCATTGACAAACAACGTTTCCCAACTGCATCTTGGGGCAGCTTGGTTAATTCTGTCCATATCAACTCTGCCATGGTATGCCCTATCTCTTGTCTGTTTCACATGCTAAAGTTTTTCTAACTCTATTTCTGTGAAACAGCTAAAGGTGCAACTGTCCGAGCTCATTAGCCGAGGTGAGGAGTTGCAAAGTCAGCTGGCAGCTAAGACTCAGGAGTCTGATGTTAAGTCCCAAAACCTTGCTTCCCTAAAGTCAGATCTCCTCAAAATTCAAGGCCAAAGAGAAGAGGCCGAGGTCAAATGGGCTACAGCTAACTCCTTAGTAGCTGAGCTGGGGAAAAGAAATGCCGACCTGGAGGCATGCTATAATCAGGTCATGGCCGAGTCTGGGCAAAAAGATGCCGTAATCAAATCTCTGCAAGAAAAACTGGAGCAGCAAGCATCAGACTTTTCTGCTCAACTCGCTGCGGCCAAGTCTGAAGCAGTAGCCGAGTTCAAGAAGTCTGAGTTATTCGAGGAAAATATGGTGCTGCTGCAGGGCTCAGTTATGCAGATGGGCCAGACAAAAGCCATTGATGTCTGTGCTGAGGTCTGCCCCTAGCTGAATAAGGATGACCCCAGGCTGACTGAGCTTTATAATATCAATGCTGAGGCCGAGTTCGAAGCCCAGTTTCAGAAGTTCACCGATGGGGCAGACTTGCGTGATGATGATCAAATCTAAACTTAGATTGTAATAAGTGTACTCTGGTCATCAATGAAAGTTTCTGCCCTTTTAGTTTGCAATTCTTGTTCGTTTCCAAGTTTTTCGCATTTTTCAGTATTTTCTTCATACTTTTTGTTGCCGAGGTGACACATTGGAGCCAATAATCTTGAACAATCCTCTGTCCGCAGATTAGTGTAATTGAACTTTTCAAGTTCATTGTTACCGAGATTGAATGTCGGTCTTATTAAACCTGCTCAACCTTAATAAAAGATAGACAAAATAAAAGTTACCTTGTCTTACTGAGTTTGAATAAGAGAATCTCGTGAAACCTTGGCCGAGATCTCATTTAAAATAACTCTTGAGCATATCCGTTGTACACTAGCCGAGGTGAGATATAGAGATCTGCCCCGACCTTATCCAGATCTGCCAAGGTCATACGAGTCCTGAGCAAGTTAGCGTCCCGGGTTGGCCGAGACGCAACTTCAACTCTTGATCTTTCCCAAACCTGCTGAGAAGAAATCTTTAACCCTCTGGCGGGCTCTTTCCCCAGATCCTGCTGAGAAGAAATCTTTAACCCTCTGACGGGCTCTTTCCCCAGATCCTGCTGAGGAGAAATTTAACCCTCTGGCGGGCTCTTTCCCCAGATCCTGCTGAGGAGAAATTTAACCCTCTGGCGGGCTCTTTCCCCAGAACCTGCTGAGGAGAAATTTTTTACCCTTTAGCGGGCAAGTGCCTGGAACTTAGCCGAGGTCTTTTTTCACCCTTTAGCGGGCAGGTGCCTGGAACTTAGCCGAGGTCTTTCTGGTAAGAAACTTCAATTCTGCAAAGCTGTCCACAACACTCAGTTGAATGAACACTTTTTATTGCTGAGAAGTTTCATGCACCAAGAGGTGGCTTGTACAGGTCAACTACAGGGCCGAGCAGGGGGGTTTTCAGATATATACGAAAGTTGGTCTCCACTTTGAACTCAGCTAACAGTCTAAGCAGCCTAGCTATTTTTCCAATTCGGAGCTACCACTTGGGCTCACCTCGAGGAATATCTAAATTGGCTCCACTGCGCAAGTTTCATCTCGGATTGTGAAACTGTTGCAGATGGCCGAGCTCAATCTGGCGAGCTATCTCTTTTCCAAGTTGCCTACAATCTTCTGTATCATGCCCTATGTCATGATGATATAGGCAATAGAGTTGAGGATCCCTCTTATGGAGTGGCCCTGCAAGGGGCTTTGGTTCCTTCACCAAACTCTTCTTCCTCATATAGGAGAGGATGCGAGCTTTTGATGCCAAAAGAGAAGTCCTTTCTCTTCCATGACCCCCCATCTGAACTTTGACAGATGCTCTTTCTCGCCGTGAGGCCTGGATATGTGTTCCAGAACTGGAAGGCCGAGATGAGATCGAGGGGAGCTGTATGGTCTGATGATCAGACCTCCGTGGTGAGTATCCAACTTCATACATAATCTCGGCTTGACATTCAGAATGATATCCTGGCCGAGATGGAGAATACTCCAACTGCTGATCATTGGCACCGCTAGGAGAGGGACCATTGATGGCTTTTCCTCTTAGCTCCATAACAGCTTGAAATGCTGCTGAATTTTGAGCCACATAGTGTATAGCTCTCATATGTTCTTCATGTGAGAGGATAATAGGAGTGGAAAACTCCTCAAACTCAGAACATGAAACAGTTGGTGGCAAAGAAGACATTTGATTATCTTCTCTGCTCATCTTTCTCTCAGTAGCTTTTGAAGTCTGCTAAGAAGAGTTGGTAGTGACGATATTTCGAAAGTCAAGGGACCCGGAGGTTCAGGCCCTCCTTCTAGCGCCAATTTGACGAGGTCGGATTGTCTCGCCAAAGTAAAAGTCGAAATATCTGGGGTTAAGGCCGTCAACCCTCCGTCACTTGTCTTCTTAGGAAACCTGAGAAAGGAAAGAACGCGTTAGGAGTCCCAGGGCGCTGCCCCGGGGAAACCCTCCGACGCTCAAGTCAGTTACGGGCATTATAGCGTATGGCTTTTATTGAAATAGGGGTTTGATGGAACCTGTTTGAGGTCGGCCACAGTGCAGGCCGAGCTGAGGTGAGAACAGCGGGGTGTTTTACTTGTGGACTTGTAATTTTGGCTTCTGATTTTAACTTGGACCTTCCTTCCTCTTGAGGAAGCTCTTTTATAGCTGGCGAAGCTGGGAGCTGCGTGTCTCAGATGGTTGAGATGACGACGTCTGGCTCGCTTGCACGGTAGCCGTGCAGCTGCTAAGGATTGCTGTATTGGCACCTTTCCTTCGTATGGTTGACATCTGGAAAGTTAGATATTGCATGTAGGCCACGTAGCATACAGCTCTGTGACTGTTGTAACTTGGCTGAGATCAATAATCAGAGCCGTGGTCGAAAGCTGATCTGAGGCCGAGATGAAACTGTGGAGAACTCGGATTCCTTTGGCCGAGCTGGATGTATATCCGCTCTTCTAGATGTGTTATTATGGCCGAGGTGCCATTTTGAAGGGCAGAAATGCCGGGGTCTTGTGATAAAATGCCTGGCCAAGGTTCTGGCCAGGCTATTCCAGTTGGTAACTGTAGCCGTGATAAGATCCTTTGTCCGTGGTAAAGCCATTGTGCCAAGGTGGATCCCTTAGGCCGAGGTGGAACCCTTTAGGCCGAAGTGGAACCCTTTAGGCCGAGGTGGAACCCTTAGTTCCAGTAGGGTACTGACCATGTAGCCGGGATGGCGTGGGGCCTCTGTGGCCGAGCCGAAATACTTGTCCGCGTGGGACTTGGTCAGTCACCAGGCCGACCTGCGGTACTTGGTCATTTCTGTATTCTTACCCTAACGTTGACTGTCATTGACTGACGGGTGAATTTCTTGGTATCATCAACCTCTATTTTAAAAACAAAATATGCAATTTTCTACTTTACCTTATCGTGTGATCATTCTATAATGAAATACATATTGCACAGATTCGGTAAAGTTTGCAATACTATTTTTTAAGTTGGTGCATACATATCAATCATGCCCAACTTACTTAGAATGTTATAAAAACACAATTTATTCAGCCCTAAAGTGAAATAAGTAGTTGTTTGGTGATCAGTTGGAACCTAAGGCATACAGATGAGTCCATACTTAAGCTTTTTTTTTCCTTTCCAAAATGCATATGCACTTCAATATGTTTGGACCCATCATGTTGAACTGGATTATTGACAATGTCAATGGCCGTTGACGAGGTCGGATTGTCTCGCCAAAGTAAAAGTCGAAATATCTGGGGTTAAGGCCGTCAACCCTCCGTCACTTGTCTTCTTAGGAAACCTGAGAAAGGAAAGAACGCGTTAGGTGTCCCAGGGCGCTGCCCCGGGGAAACCCTCTGACGCTCAAGTCAGTTACGGGCATTATAGCGTATGGCTTTTATTGAAATAGGGGTTTGATGGAACCTGTTTGAGGTCGGCCACAGTGCAGGCCGAGCTGAGGTGAGAACAGCGGGGTGTTTTACTTGTGGACTTGTAATTTTGGCTTCTGATTTTAACTTGGACCTTCCTTCCTCTTGAGGAAGCTCTTTTATAGCTGGCGAAGCTGGGAGCTGCGTGTCTCAGATGGTTGAGATGACGACGTCTGGCTCGCTTGCACGGTAGCCGTGCAGCTGCTAAGGATTGCTGTATTGGCACCTTTCCTTCGTATGGTTGACATCTGGAAAGTTAGATATTGCATGTAGGCCACGTAGCATACAGCTCTATGACTGTTGTAACTTGGCTGAGATCAATAATCAGAGCCGTGGTCGAAAGCTGATCTGAGGCCGAGATGAAACTGTGGAGAACTCGGATTCCTTTGGCCGAGCTGGATGTATATCCGCTCTTCTAGATGTGTTATTATGGCCGAGGTGCCATTTTGAAGGGCAGAAATGCCGGGGTCTTGTGATAAAATGCCTGGCCAAGGTTCTGGCCAGGCTATTCCAGTTGGTAACTGTAGCCGTGATAAGATCCTTTGTCCGTGGTAAAGCCATTGTGCCAAGGTGGATCCCTTAGGCCGAGGTGGAACCCTTTAGGCCGAAGTGGAACCCTTTAGGCCGAGGTGGAACCCTTAGTTCCAGTAGGGTACTGACCATGTAGCCGGGATGGCGTGGGGCCTCTGTGGCCGAGCCGAAATACTTGTCCGCGTGGGACTTGGTCAGTCACCAGGCCGACCTGCGGTACTTGGTCATTTCTGTATTCTTACCCTAACGTTGACTGTCATTGACTGACGGGTGAATTTCTTGGTATCATCAACCTCTATTGTAAAAACAAAATATGCAATTTTCTACTTTACCTTATCGTGTGATCATTCTATAATGAAATACATATTGCACAGATTCGGTAAAGTTTGCAATACTATTTTTTAAGTTGGTGCATACATATCAATCATGCCCAACTTACTTAGAATGTTATAAAAACACAATTTATTCAGCCCTAAAGTGAAATAAGTAGTTGTTTGGTGATCAGTTGGAACCTAAGGCATACAGATGAGTCCATACTTAAGCTTTTTTTTTTCCTTTCCAAAATGCATATGCACTTCAATATGTTTGGACCCATCATGTTGAACTGGATTATTGACAATGTCAATGGCCGTTGACGAGGTCGGATTGTCTCGCCAAAGTAAAAGTCGAAATATCTGGGGTTAAGGCCGTCAACCCTCCGTCACTTGTCTTCTTAGGAAACCTGAGAAAGGAAAGAACGCGTTAGGTGTCCCAGGGCGCTGCCCCGGGGAAACCCTCCGACGCTCAAGTCAGTTACGGGCATTATAGCGTATGGCTTTTATTGAAATAGGGGTTTGATGGAACCTGTTTGAGGTCGGCCACAGTGCAGGCCGAGCTGAGGTGAGAACAGCGGGGTGTTTTACTTGTGGACTTGTAATTTTGGCTTCTGATTTTAACTTGGACCTTCCTTCCTCTTGAGGAAGCTCTTTTATAGCTGGCGAAGCTGGAAGCTGCGTGTCTCAGATGGTTGAGATGACGACGTCTGGCTCGCTTGCACGGTAGCCGTGCAGCTGCTAAGGATTGCTGTATTGGCACCTTTCCTTCGTATGGTTGACATCTGGAAAGTTAGATATTGCATGTAGGCCACGTAGCATACAGCTCTGTGACTGTTGTAACTTGGCTGAGATCAATAATCAGAGCCGTGGTCGAAAGCTGATCTGAGGCCGAGATGAAACTGTGGAGAACTCGGATTCCTTTGGCCGAGCTGGATGTATATCCGCTCTTCTAGATGTGTTATTATGGCCGAGGTGCCATTTTGAAGGGCAGAAATGCCGGGGTCTTGTGATAAAATGCCTGGCCAAGGTTCTGGCCAGGCTATTCCAGTTGGTAACTGTAGCCGTGATAAGATCCTTTGTCCGTGGTAAAGCCATTGTGCCAAGGTGGATCCCTTAGGCCGAGGTGGAACCCTTTAGGCCGAAGTGGAACCCTTTAGGCCGAGGTGGAACCCTTAGTTCCAGTAGGGTACTGACCATGTAGCCGGGATGGCGTGGGGCCTCTGTGGCCGAGCCGAAATACTTGTCCGCGTGGGACTTGGTCAGTCACCAGGCCGACCTGCGGTACTTGGTCATTTCTGTATTCTTACCCTAACGTTGACTGTCATTGACTGACGGGTGAATTTCTTGGTATCATCATTTGCCCCCCAGATTAGACTGGCCGAGATGAGCTGAGGGCAGGCTGATCTGTTGATATCGTTGCCTTTGGCCGAGGTATTACTCCATACCTATCAAGCGCGGTGTACGAAGCATCAGTTTGTAGCTGTACTGATTGGATCATACTGACCAGGTGGATAATCTTTATTGGCACGTGTCCATCTTGGGTTGGTTTGCCTTGCACAATTATTGTCTGCGCATACCGAGGTGACGACGGTTCAGCTTTTATTCACGTCGGTTCAGGATTCAATGCCAATTAGCCTTGATGGTGGCACGGGAATCGAGGTTAACCCAACCCGAGGTGACCTTTGGAATGGTTAAGACTTGCCTATAAATAAGGCTTCGTTCCTCATTTTTTCCCTTTTGCATTTTAATTGCTCTCCTCGTTCTTACTCTTCTTCGGTGTCAGCTCTTCCGATGTTTCCCCTTGCTCCGACGTCCTTTTCACCTCGGCGATCTTCTTTCTCTTCTGGTTAATCGCCTGTAAGTCCTCTGCTAGCTTTCATGTCTTCAGCTTCTGATTCACAAAATCGCTCCGAAGGGGCTTCTTATGTTGGAAATGACGGAACTTTTAGTTCCTCATCGGAGAAGACAGTTATCTCTGAGAACCACCTTCCAGCTCGGCCATTAAGTGGCGCTGGAGATGGTGCTGGTCCTAGCGGACAGGCTCCGCCGAGCAGAGCTATTCCAGCAATCGAGGTTTCTCCAGAACAGGCAGAAACCATTCCTCCTCCGGGCACGGCAACAGTGCCTAGTAGATCTAGGGTTTCAACCTTGCCGGTAGGAGTTGTCTATAGGGGGTCTCCTTCAGTCGAGGTTCAAGAGTCCTTTTGTACTATGTCCGAGGTGGACATAAGTCTGTTGTGCGGTATGTATGACATTGATGTTGATCAATTTGATCCCATCCTTCCTTTACCCAATCAAACTGCCTATGACCCTCCTGCAGGGTATGAGGCCATTTATGAGGAGTATTTCCACTCCGGATTTCGTCTTCCCATCCCAGTCTCATTGTTCCGAATTCTTCACTCCTATAACCTTAGGCTTCCTCAAATCAAGCCTAACAGTTTGAAAATAATTCTATCCTTCCTGCTCTTCCTTAGAGCATCTGAGATCCCCTTTGACCAGAGGATCTTCAGAAGTCTATTTGCTTGCCGATCCTCCGAAAGTTGGTATTATTTTACCAAGAGGGTAACTCCTGAAGACTTTTACTATGTTGTCCACATCCCATCTTTTAAGAAGAACTGGAAGGGTAGATTTTTCTATATTAGAAAATTAGGATTACCCACTCTCGACATCTGGAAGTCGGGCAGAGCTGACAACATGAAGCCGCCCAGAATACTGTGACGAGGCGGCCAAGTTGTACTCTTTGCCTGTGGTCATTGACTGGCATAGGGTTAATGACGCCGTTCTGAAGGCAGCCGACCTGAATTCTTTGGCTTCAGGTCCTCATTATAAACCCCTATCTCCAGAGAGTCTGGTAATAGTCCGGGGTATGCTCTGTTACTTGTGCTTCTTTTTCATTTCTAACTTCCCCCACTTAACCTTGTGCACTCTATGCAGGCTCCATGGCTCCTGGAGGGAAGGATGTTGCGGCAAAGATTGCTAAGGCCGCAGCTCGTAAGAAGGCCCAGGCCGCGAAAGCAAGGGCCGAGATGGCTCAAGGTCTGCCCCCAGCTGAAGACATTGCCGAGGCTGAGGTGAATCAAGCCATCACAATCGCCTCTGAGTCAACCAACCCAGGTACCTTGTATTTTTGTATGGCACAAAATTATTTTTTGAGTAGTCTTAACTCTAAATACTGGTATAGGAGCTAGGGCTAATGCATCTCCTATAAACCCTCCAACTGATCTTGAACTGACCCGGCCAATTGAGGGCTCTGTTCTGGGTAAAAGGCCCAGAGAAGACGATGCCCCCATTCCTGAGGCCGAGATGGCACCTGCTCAGGAAAATGTAACAGTGGGCGAATTTGATGAAGCGGACACCGTAATGAATCCTGCCGTAGCCAAGAAGATGAACAGTTTGAACCTGCCCATTGACAAACAACGTTTCCCAACTGCATCTTGGGACAGCTTGGTTAATTCTGTCCATATCAACTCTGCCATGGTATGCCCTATCTCTTGTCTGTTTCACATGCTAAAGTTTGTCTAACTCTATTTCTGTGAAACAGCTAAAGGTGCAACTGTCCGAGCTCATTAGCCGAGGTGAGGAGTTGCAAAGTCAGCTGGCAGCTAAGACTCAGGAGTCTGATGTTAAGTCCCAAAACCTTGCTTCCCTAAAGTCAGATCTCCTCAAAATTCAAGGCCAAAGAGAAGAGGCCGAGGTCAAATGGGCTACAGCTAACTCCTTAGTAGCTGAGCTGGGGAAAAGAAATGCCGACCTGGAGGCATGCTATAATCAGGTCATGGCCGAGTCTGGGCAAAAAGATGCCGTAATCAAATCTCTGCAAGAAAAACTGGAGCAGCAAGCATCAGACTTTTCTGCTCAACTCGCTGCGGCCAAGTCTGAAGCAGTTGCCGAGTTCAAGAAGTCTGAGTTATTCGAGGAAAATATGGTGCTGCTGCAGGGCTCAGTTATGCAGATGGGCCAGACAAAAGCCATTGATGTCTGTGCTGAGGTCTGCCCCCAGCTGAATAAGGATGACCCCAGGCTGACTGAGCTTTATAATATCAATGCTGAGGCCGAGTTCGAAGCCCAGTTTCAGAAGTTCACCGATGGGGCAGACTTGCGTGATGATGATCAAATCTAAACTTAGATTGTAATAAGTGTACTCTGGTCATCAATGAAAGTTTCTGCCCTTTTAGTTTGCAATTCTTGTTCGTTTCCAAGTTTTTTGCATTTTTCAGTATTTTCTTCATACTTTTTGTTGCCGAGGTGACACATTGGAGCCAATAATCTTGAACAATCCTCTGTCCGCAGATTAGTGTAATTGAACTTTTCAAGTTCATTGTTGCCGAGATTGAATGTCGGTCTTATTAAACCTGCTCAACCTTAATAAAAGATAGACAAAATAAAAGTTACCTTGTCTTACTGAGTTTGAATAAGAGAATCTCGTGAAACCTTGGCCGAGATCTCATTTAAAATAACTCTTGAGCATATCCGTTGTACACTAGCCGAGGTGAGATATAGAGATCTGCCCCGACCTTATCCAGATCTGCCAAGGTCATACGAGTCCTGAGCAAGTTAGCGTCCCGGGTTGGCCGAGACGCAACTTCAACTCTTGATCTTTCCCAAACCTGCTGAGAAGAAATCTTTAACCCTCTGGCGGGCTCTTTCCCCAGATCCTGCTGAGAAGAAATCTTTAACCCTCTGACGGGCTCTTTCCCCAGATCCTGCTGAGGAGAAATTTAACCCTCTGGCGGGCTCTTTCCCCAGATCCTGCTGAGGAGAAATTTAACCCTCTGGCGGGCTCTTTCCCCAGAACCTGCTGAGGAGAAATTTTTTACCCTTTAGCGGGCAAGTGCCTGGAACTTAGCCGAGGTCTTTTTTCACCCTTTAGCGGGCAGGTGCCTGGAACTTAGCCGAGGTCTTTCTGGTAAGAAACTTCAATTCTGCAAAGCTGTCCACAACACTCAGTTGAATGAACACTTTTTATTGCTGAGAAGTTTCATGCACCAAGAGGTGGCTTGTACAGGTCAACTACAGGGCCGAGCAGGGGGCTTTTCAGATATATACGAAAGTTGGTCTCCACTTTGAACTCAGCTAACAGTCTAAGCAGCCTAGCTATTTTTCCAATTCGGAGCTACCACTTGGGCTCACCTCGAGGAATATCTAAATTGGCTCCACTGCGCAAGTTTCATCTCGGATTGTGAAACTGTTGCAGATGGCCGAGCTCAATCTGGCGAGCTATCTCTTTTCCAAGTTGCCTACAATCTTCTGTATCATGCCCTATGTCATGATGATATAGGCAATAGAGTTGAGGATCCCTCTTATGGAGTGGCCCTGCAAGGGGCTTTGGTTCCTTCACCAAACTCTTCTTCCTCATATAGGAGAGGATGCGAGCTTTTGATGCCAAAAGAGAAGTCCTTTCTCTTCCATGACCCCCCATCTGAACTTTGACAGATGCTCTTTCTCGCCGTGAGGCCTGGATATGTGTTCCAGAACTGGAAGGCCGAGATGAGATCGAGGGGAGCTGTATGGTCTGATGATCAGACCTCCGTGGTGAGTATCCAACTTCATACATAATCTCGGCTTGACATTCAGAATGATATCCTGGCCGAGATGGAGAATACTCCAACTGCTGATCATTGGCACCGCTAGGAGAGGGACCATTGATGGCTTTTCCTCTTAGCTCCATAACAGCTTGAAATGCTGCTGAATTTTGAGCCACATAGTGTATAGCTCTCATATGTTCTTCATGTGAGAGGATAATAGGAGTGGAAAACTCCTCAAACTCAGAACATGAAACAGTTGGTGGCAAAGAAGACATTTGATTATCTTCTCTGCTCATCTTTCTCTCAGTAGCTTTTGAAGTCTGCTAAGAAGAGTTGGTAGTGACGATATTTCGAAAGTCAAGGGACCCGGAGGTTCAGGCCCTCCTTCTAGCGCCAATTTGACGAGGTCGGATTGTCTCGCCAAAGTAAAAGTCGAAATATCTGGGGTTAAGGCCGTCAACCCTCCGTCACTTGTCTTCTTAGGAAACCTGAGAAAGGAAAGAACGCGTTAGGAGTCCCAGGGCGCTGCCCCGGGGAAACCCTCCGACGCTCAAGTCAGTTACGGGCATTATAGCGTATGGCTTTTATTGAAATAGAGGTTTGATGGAACCTGTTTGAGGTCGGCCACAGTGCAGGCCGAGCTGAGGTGAGAACAGCGGGGTGTTTTACTTGTGGACTTGTAATTTTGGCTTCTGATTTTAACTTGGACCTTCCTTCCTCTTGAGGAAGCTCTTTTATAGCTGGCGAAGCTGGGAGCTGCGTGTCTCAGATGGTTGAGATGACGACGTCTGGCTCGCTTGCACGGTAGCCGTGCAGCTGCTAAGGATTGCTGTATTGGCACCTTTCCTTCGTATGGTTGACATCTGGAAAGTTAGATATTGCATGTAGGCCACGTAGCATACAGCTCTGTGACTGTTGTAACTTGGCTGAGATCAATAATCAGAGCCGTGGTCGAAAGCTGATCTGAGGCCGAGATGAAACTGTGGAGAACTCGGATTCCTTTGGCCGAGCTGGATGTATATCCGCTCTTCTAGATGTGTTATTATGGCCGAGGTGCCATTTTGAAGGGCAGAAATGCCGGGGTCTTGTGATAAAATGCCTGGCCAAGGTTCTGGCCAGGCTATTCCAGTTGGTAACTGTAGCCGTGATAAGATCCTTTGTCCGTGGTAAAGCCATTGTGCCAAGGTGGATCCCTTAGGCCGAGGTGGAACCCTTTAGGCCGAAGTGGAACCCTTTAGGCCGAGGTGGAACCCTTAGTTCCAGTAGGGTACTGACCATGTAGCCGGGATGGCGTGGGGCCTCTGTGGCCGAGCCGAAATACTTGTCCGCGTGGGACTTGGTCAGTCACCAGGCCGACCTGCGGTACTTGGTCATTTCTGTATTCTTACCCTAACGTTGACTGTCATTGACTGACGGGTGAATTTCTTGGTATCATCAGCCGTCTTGTTATCACAATATGGCCTCATGAGTAAATCGATAGGCATTCTAAGTTCCCATAACAGCTATTCAACTATATTACTTCACAAATTCCTAAATCCATGGATTTGCCACTATGCTTCTTTACTTACCCAAGTTACCAGATTGCCCTACACATAAATACAGTACCTGGAAGTTGACCTTCTATCAACTTTGAACCTGTCCAAGCAGCATATGTCAAGAATTCCACTTCATCCGAATTTGTTCTTTAAAGTGTGAGCCTTTTCCAGGCGTCCACATCAAATACCTTAGGATTCTATACACAACTTCCATGTATTCTCTCGGCGCTGAATGCATAAATTGAGTCACAAGCTTCACAAATTCTATGTCTACTCTGATGTGGGACAGACAAGTTAATCTGCCCACTAATCTCTTATAGGGTTGCACATCAACTAGATCGATTTTCTTGTCTTCAAACTTGTGATGAGGGTCAAGTGGTATTTCAGCTGCCTTATAGGCACTCATGCCAGTTTCCTTTAGGAGTTCTATTACATTCTTTCTTTGGGATACCACAATCTCTGTGCTATCTCTATTCCCAAAAAATGATTCATTTGCTCAAGGTTCTTTGTCTCAAACATAATACTCAGTTGGATCTTCAAGAGGTCAATCTCAGTTGCATCGTTACTGTTTGTGACGATATCATCAATATAAACAATTAAAAGATATAGATTTCTGATTTCATAAGTGTTCTATTAACATGGTACGATCAGATCCACTTTGGGCATAGTCTTGCTTTTCATAAATTGAGTGCACCTCTCAAATTAGCCCCTTTTGTGATGGCTTGAGATCATATAGGGATTTCTTAATTCTACAAACCTTAGCTCCTAGTCTATTCTCAAATCCTGGAGATAGAGACAAGTAGACCTCTTCAATAAGCTTGTCGTTTGTAAATGCATTCTTAATTAAGGGTGTCAATCTCAGACACGACATGAAAACACGACCCGAATCTGACACACTTCTCGCGAGTATGGGTATAGCCTTGGCAAGTGTTGTGTATGAATCGGGTAAGATCTGAAACTTATCCGCTAAGAGCGGGTCGTGTCAAGGTACACGCTGGGTTACCCATTTATACCCGTCATACCTATTTTTTAAAATATATTTTAAATATAAATTATAAATTATTAAAGTAAAAATTATAAAATCAAAAAGAAACTCCTAAAACCTAAAAACATGATCCCTGATTCCCAATTTCTGACTTAAATTGCCCCCCGCCACCCCTACCCATAATTCTCCATTTCTCATCTCTTCACTCAATCTTCATTCTTCTCAGTTCTCACTTCTCACTTAAGCGGCAGCTGGCAAGCAAGTAGTATTGGTTTCATTCCGATAAAGTTGGTGAAGCCGAATGACAGGCCGAAATTCACTCCAAACAGAAAAGGACATTTTAGAGATGTAGATGATTCGAAGTTATGATTTAACTTTTATTTTTTAAAATTTAAAATACTTTCTGTTCGAAGGTCTTTCATTCGTGACACACCGTCACCGTCCTCATCTGCCTCGCTGGATATACTCCTCTCTCCTCTCTTTTTTTTGTCGCCTGACTTTCCACTTCTTAAGATTCATGTTATTGCACCTTGCCTTATCATGTGTTCTTTTTGTGTATTTCTTTTGCTAAATGATGGATTGTTATTTTTCATTTTGCATATTTGTTTTATGGCTCAAATTGCTGATTATGTGTTAAAACTATTTCTCTTATAGTTTTATGTTATAATTTCGTCTTAAATATTATTGCTCTTCTGGTGATAGCAATGTTCTTCGTAAAATAGTACGTCATGCCATGGGTAAAAATCGTGTATGATGTTTGATGTATGCCTGTACACAAAGCTTGAAAATACCTAAAAATACACGAAATGACCCGTACGCGACCTAAAATATTCATACTTGCCAATTTTATAGGTATACTTACACGACATGAAACCTGATATGTACAGGTTTGGGTATTTACTTTCGTATGGCGGAGCAAATGGGTAAGATATAGGTCTGGTACTTTGATACCCGAAACAAAAAAAATACGAAACACGACCTGTTTGCCACCCTTATTCTTAATGACCAGCTGATGTAGGGGTAAATCCAGATCAGCTTCTAGTGAGTACTCTGATAGGGCTTAGCTTTGCAACTCGGTCGAAGGTCTCCATTAAGTCAATGCCAAAAAAATTGGGTAAAATGTTTGGCCACCATGCGTGCTAATCTTCTTTCCAAGGTACAATCTCCCTTGTATTTGAGTGCAAACACTTATGTGCATCTAATTGGTCTTTTCCATGCAGGCAGTTTTGTCACCTCCTATGCCTAATTCTTTTGTAAGGCTCTTACATCCTCAAGGATAGCCTCCTTCCACTTTGTTAGAGCTTCCCATACATTCTTTGGAATCTCTTTTTCAGTGAGGTGAGAAGTGGAAGCATAAGATATTGTATTAAGTTTTCTTATAAGAGATATAGTTGGACAGTGAATATAGCGAATGGTTTACACAACTTCAAACCCCTTGCCTCTAAGCAATCGGTAAATTAAGATCATTTTCAGCGATTATCGGATCAACTTGTAATTCTGAGCCCAGATCATCTGGTGAAGTCTAACTGTTGTGTTTGTTAGAAAAAGTTGATTAGAGTTCTAGTCAAGTAGGACAAGAAGATCAGATTCTTGGCACTACCTATGCTGTTGTGTCATTGTAGGAGTAGGGCCCTGCCTCCAAAGTCAATTTCTCCTCTCATACAAGAGAATTTCCTGAGTGGCTTGTGTTTCTTCTCCTTTTTCAGTCTCTTTCTCAATATTATGCCTAGTCTGGTTTGTTATGAATGAAACAACAAAAAAGCACTAATAATAAAATCCAAACTCCTCATATTTCCATGTTGGTTCTTCCCTTGAAGAAGAGAGGTATAAAAGGACTAAGATTCAGAAAAAGTGGCATCCAAAGAGACTAAATTTTTTTGAAGGCACATCATAACATTTATATCATCTTTGGTTTGAGACGTAACTTACAAATATAGACTTTATTGCCCTTGGGTCGATTTTGCCCTTTGTATGTGATGGAAGGTGAAGAAAAGTGGTGCAATCAAATACATTTAATGGTAAGTCATTAGTGACCCTTGTAGTGGGAAATATTTGATTAAACAGATCCAATAGGGTTTGGTACTGTAAAACTCTAGTGAGTATCCTGTTTATGAGACATGCAGCTTTCAATAGGATTCTTCCTATAAGTACTTAGATACAAGTAGCAAGTAATAATGCCTAGTGAATTACAAGAGATGTTTATTCTTCCTTTATGTTACACCAATTTGTTGTGGTGTGTGAGAACAAAAGCTTTCGTGTATCATGCAATTACTAGTAAAATAATCCCCAAGTACGCTATTGTAATACTCAGTGTCATCCTCTATTCTTACTACTTGTATGGTCTCATAGAATTGATTTCAACCACTTTATGGAAGATCTGGAAAACTGTTTTGGCTACAGTTTTTTTAAAAGAAAGATCTAAAATAATCTTGTGTGATCATCTATAAAGATTACAAACCACTTCTTTCTAAATACTTTGAGTATCCTAGAGGGTTCCCACACATCATTGTGGATGAGATAGAATGGCTTGGAAGATTTACAGGGTTTGGCAAAGAATTTTATTCTCTGATGTTTTGCTAACTCACAGACATCACAATGAAAACAAGATGGGCCTTTATTACCAAAAAATGAAGGTATTGGTGAAGCCGGATCTTCACTAAGGGTCTAAGATAACCCTAAATAAACGTCGTCAGTTGTTTGTTGGGAACTACTGGAATAGCTTCCTGAAAATCCTGCACAGTGAACCAGAAATCAGAGGACCCGGGGGTGTGACCCCGGGTAAAACCCTCCGACGTTCAAGTCAGTTTGGACCATTCTCACTGAGTTATGATTTTGTATGTGGAGTTAGAGACTTCTCACAGTTCTTGGCGTAGGAGAAAACTCGATATCTTTGCTCCAGGAAAGAAGAAAAATGTTTCGATCCATGCTCTGGTCTCCGATAGCTTGCTTTTGTTAGTTTTCCTTTGTCCTCTGCCTCTGACAATGGATGTGACGTTGGCTTGGGACAGAGAACCTATGACGCCGTAGGTCTGGTTATGTGACTGGTAGGTCAGCGGACGTGACTAGTAGGTCGGCCGACGTGACCTTGGCGTGTACAGGCTGAATAGCCCAACGTGTACTCTTTCGTTGAACTGCACTTCTGCTTGATGGTCCCACGATGTAATGCTACGTTTGACTCCTTCGCCGAAGTGCAAAACTAAGCTTTGCCGAAGTGCAATGTCAAATCTGGCCGAAGTTGTCTGAAGTGTAACACTTAGGCTGAAGTTGAGGTTGAAGTTGGGTGCCGAGGTGCAATCCTTATATTCTTTGATAATAAAATGGATGCTATGCGATACGGCCGAAGTGCAGTTTGACTGAACAGCAATGCCTAGGTGCCCAACTGCAGGAGTTATACACTTGCACAGTATCTGCCGTTGACTGTCGTTGACTAACAGACGATTATTTCTGGTTTATCATTTGCCCTCAGATTTTGTGTGGCCGAGCTGATCTGTGAGGGTAGACAAATCTATTCTGAAGAGTCAATGACGTGTCTTTATTAATTAGGCAATTATCCTCTTAAATGCGCCGTATTTCCTATTAACCGCACCTTTAACCTCATAATTGAGCCGTTATTCCCTTTTTATTATCAGCGCCAGTTTCAACGCATCATCATTACTTCTCCGGCGATTTTGGTAATCGAGAAAAAGGGGAAAAAACTGAACCGTCACCCCTTTTTGAATTTCAACTGAAAAGTTACAACCTTTCCTTTTCCTTCTTATAAATAGGGACATTTACCCTAATTCTTCTTCTTCGTTTTCCTTTGTTCTGCAAACGCTACTCTGCTATCTCGCTCTTTTTCTTCGTCTTCGAAGCCTTCATTCTTATCCCGACGCTTTCCAGCTCAGCCCTTCGATCTTTCTGTAAGCTTTTCTTCTTCCTTACTCATGGCTTTCGTTATTATATCTTCTTCTGATTCCCAGAATAGATCAGCTTATTCTTACCCAACTGATCTAGAAGGGGACCAAGAAGTTCAATCTCGCCATTCAAGGTCAGATTCTAGCGAGGACGCTTCTTTGGTTGCCCTAGAATCCATGGTGCCCTCAACGTCAATCGACAGAGGTGCACCATCTCCAATGGTGCAGAACTCAGTGAGTACTATGAATGCCGCTGAACTTTCTCAATTGTGACAATACTACAATGTTGATAGGAGTACATTTGCCCCCATTCTTCCTCTACCGCATCAGACTGCTTATGACCCTCCCATAGGATAGGAAGCAGTCTATGAGGAGTATTTTAACTCTGGTTTTAATCTTCCCATTCCAGCACCCTTACTTCATATTCTGGATTTTTACAAACTTAGGCTTCCCCAAATAATGCCAAATGGCCTAAAGGTTATCCTCAGCTACCTGCTCTACCTCAGAGCTGTTGAGAAAGCCTTTTCCCTTGCTGTCTTCAGAGGAATGTTTGTGTGAAAACACAAGGAGAGTTGGTATTATTTTAGCAGGAGACACCCAAATAGTGAAATCAACCATGCCATAAACATTCATTCCTTTACCAAAAATTGGAGGAGACGTTTCTTCTTTGTAAAGACTATAGGATTACCCGAAAGGATCCTCTGGAAATCCGGCCGTGTAAATAACACGAGGCCAAGTGAGAAATCTTGCGATGAAGCCTCTAAATTGTTACATTTGCCCATGGCCATAGATTGGAAGAAGGTGGACATACCGGTTGTGAGGGTTGCCGACCTGGAACACTTGTGGCTAGAATATAACTTTCGACCCCTTATCCCAGCTGCTTTGAAAATAGTTCGGAGTATGTAGCAATCTTTTGAACATCTTTGACTTGTCCTAATGTTTTCCTTGCATTCTAATCAATTTGTTTGTTGAATCTTGTAGGAGCCATGATGTCTGAAACCCTTACAAGGCTAAAGAAGGTGGTCACCAAAAAGAGGAAGAGGATTGAAGGGCAGCCTTCCTCTTCAGGGCAGACTTCTGCCAGAGCTCCTTCTGAGGTGCAGGTGATTCCTGCTGATTTGGCTTCAGCCGAGGCTGAAGTTCCAGGTAAATTTTTTTCCTTATGTTGGTTTTGAACATACCTTGTTTCCATTCAATCAATTGACCTTTTGCTTTTCTTGTAGCTGGAACTTCTGCTAATCCCATCCGAATTGCAACTCAAGTCCCTGTCCCAGTTGCAGCTCAGCCAGACGATGGAATTAGGAAAATTGACACCCCCATCCTGACTCTTCCTTTTCCAGTTGCCGAAGAAGAAGTTATGCCTCAACCAAGGCCGGCTTCTTCAGAAGCTATTCCCTCTGTTGAGTCTATAAGAGAAACTCCAGGGGGAGGAAATGTACTCGAGGGAGAATCTTCCCAAAGAGACCGCCGAGGCAAGAGAACAATGGAATTCTCTTTCTTGGATACTGCTATATATCCTAATGTAGCTAGGAAAGTAACTGAGATTTCAGTGCTACCCAGGGATTGGCAAATTTTTGGCAGTCTAGACTGGGACACTGCCATAAATTCATTTGCAAGCAACATGTCTTTGGTAAGACTTCCCGATATTCTATATATTTTTCAGCTTGGTCACTTATGTTTTCTCTAATCAACCTGATTTCTGGAGTATCGGGTTCAAGAGTACAATATACTCAGAAGGGCTGAAGAGTTGCATGCAAAATTTAACCAACCTTAGAAACGCTTATGACGGGTTAGCAGAGGCGGCAAGACCCAGTAATGCAAGGTTGAAGCAGCTGGAAGCACAAGTGAACAGTCTGAAGTCTGAAGTGTCGGTTTTTTCTGAAGAAAATTCCAGACTTCGAGAAGGAAAAGAAAATTCGGACATCAAGTTGGCCACTGCCAATTACTAAGTAGACGAACTGAAGGAAGTGGTGGCCAACGCTGAACTGGTGTCATCCAAAACCCAGGCTGAACTGGAGTTTTACCAGAAGGAGCTCAACACTTGTGAGCATGAGCTGTCCAACAATAAGAGTCAGCTGGAAGTAGAGCGCAAGAGCAAGGCTGAACTCATTCTTCAGTTTGAACTTCAAACTGAAGAAATCAAGCAAAATGCAATTGCTGAGTTCAAGCAGTCTGAGTTCTTCACGGGTAACTTCTTGAAGATGCAAGGATCAGCAATAGCTATTGGACAGACTTGGGCAATCAATGCCTGATCTGAAGTTTATCGGGACTTGGACAAAAATCATCCTCAAATTGCCGACCTCCACAACCCCGAAGCTGAAAGCTTATTTGAAAACCAACTAGCATTGTTTCCGAGTGGACCGATCTCAGAAATAATGAGGATGATGACGAGTAGAATAGGGTCTTCCTTACTTTTTTTCATTTTCTCGTAGTTGTAATAGATAATTTTCTTAATGAAAATTTCACTTTCTTCGCCATGTGCTCTTCAGCTTGCTATTATTTTCCTAATTTTGTCTTGAGCTTGTGAGACTTTACTAGCTTTATTTTCATAATTTGTGCAAGTATTTATCTTCTGCTTGTGACTTTAGCTCTGCCAAAGTTCTTTAAATTATCCTTCGTAGCAACTTTTTTTGTCCTCGGCTCTGCCAAAGACAGCCTTTTAATCTCTTCCATGTTAGATTTTTCCACAAGTGTTGGATTTCAGCGCCGACCTTTGGCTCTGTTGATATATTTTGCAATAATGGATGAATCGCACGTCGGCGTTGCCATAAAACACTGTTTTATTCGAACCTCAACACTACTGACAATCACACAAATGCTTTACACTTTTTCTAGACCTTCTAGTAGTTAATGATGTTTATGTACTCTGTCATGATCTACCTCGACATCCCTTTATCAGGATGATTGTGAAATTCTGTTCACTGAACTTGACCCTCAATGGGCATCTGCCTCAGACCTGCTGAGGTCTTTTTTAATCGAGACCTGCTCTACTAACTCAGTCCTTTTGAGGTGAAATATTTGATAGGTAATCCTGTCCCAATATTCCGAGTCCTGCTCGGCTGGCTTAGACCTGCTGAGGTATAATACTTGTAGGGAAACCTGTCCCAAGTGTTGAGTCCTGTTCAACCCACTCAGTCCTGCTGAGGTGGGGTATAGGGAAATCTGTCCTAAGTGTTGAGTCCTGCTCAACCCACTTAGTCCTGCTGAAGTGGAGTATAGGGAAACCTGTCCCAAGAATATACCGAGTCCTGCTCGGCTCACTCAGACCTGCTGAGGTAAAATAATTGTAGGGAAACCTGTCCCATTTGTACTCTTAGAATTGAGATGACCTCCTGGGCCATCTACATGTGTGAAGCCTGTCGCATTTTATCCGAGTTGTGAAACCTGTCACATTTGGAGTATAGTTATGCTCCCACTCCTGTTACAGGTTATAAAGTGGACGTCAGATAAGCACAAACTGTTCATGCACCATAAGGTGAATTAATTTCCTCGGCTGAATGCCGAATAAGAGGATTAAGCCGATCAGAGCCGGGCAAAAGTAGCAAAAGACTGATCCTCAAATGACATAAGGCTAAGCTGAAAAATATCGGATGTTGTGCAAAGGGAATTAAATCCTAATTCATTTAAATTATGGACTTTTGCCATTAGGTCAGCCTTATATGCTTAGGAACCCGTAGCCTCTTTTCATCTGAATCTGAATCCTCATCTCTTGGCGACTTCTGCTGGTGTTCAAGTCTGCAATTTTCATCCAGAGGAGTCCTGCGAAAGTCCAGCCTGTTGTGCAGCCTTGACCTTGGATTGTAAAATCGTTGTAGGTGACCGAGCTCGATTAGACGCCCAATTTCCTGTCCGAGCTGCCTACAGTCTTCTGTATCATGCCCAATATCATGATGATAAAGGCAGTACAGTTGGTGATCTCTTTTGTGGATTGGTCCTGCCAGGGGCTGAGGTTCCCTTGCTAAGGTCTTCTTCCTCATGTAGGAGAGAATATGAACCTTTGAAGCCATCAAAGAGTTCCTTTTCTTTCCTCGACCCCCTGGCCGGACTTTAACACAGCATCTATCATGTAGCAAAGCTCCGCTTTTCTGCTGACGACTAGATCTTTTCACTGAACGTCTAGCCTCAGCCGTAGATTCACTTTGGCACCTGGGATGGTAATCAGGTCGAGTTGGAGAACTATTGGGGCGAAACACACTAGGTTCTACTACAGAAACCTTTCCTTTCATCTCCTTCACCACAGTTTGGAATACATTTGGATTTTGAGCAACATATCGTATGGCTCGCATGTGCTCCTCATAGGTAAAGGCAGCAGGATTTGAGGATTCTGCAGGTTCTGGGGAACTCTGTTCTAGTCGTCGTTGAGAAGATCTCTGACATCTCTTAGATGTCACATGTTGCTTGGACCCTTTTCCATCCTTTTTATCCATCTTTCCCACAGTAGTCGGGTAGGATCAAAATTAAGAATGCCTTGAGAAATTGTTTTAAGGAATTGAGGGACCTTCCTCTAGCGCCAAATGATGAAGCCGGATCTTCACAAGGGTCCAAGATGACCCTAAATAAACGTCACCAGTTGTTTGTTGGGAACTACTGGAATAGCTTCCTAAAAATCCTGTACAAGGAAGCAGAAATCAGAGGACCCGGGGGTGTGACCCCGGGTAAAATCCTCCGACGCTCAAGTCAGTTTGAGCCATTCTCACTGAGTTATGATTTTGTATGTGGAGTTAGAGAGTTCTCATAGTTCTTGGCTGAGGAGAAAACTCGATGTCTTTGTTCCAGGAAAGAAGAAAAATGTTTCGATCTTTGCTCTGGTCTCCGATAGCTTGCTTTTGTTAGTTTTTCTTTGTCCTCTGCCTCTGACAATGGATGTGACGTTGGCTTGGGGCAGAGAACCTATGACGCCGTAGGTCTATTGGTATGACTAGTAGGTCTACGGACGTGACTAGTTGGTCGGCCGACGTGACCTTGGCGTGTACAGGCTGAACAGCACAACGTGTACTCTTTCTTTGAACTGCACTTCTGCTTGATGGTGCCACGATGTAATGCTACGTTTGACTACTTCGCCGAAGTGCAAAACCAAGCTTTGCCGAAGTGCAATGTCAAATCTGGCCGAAGTGGTCTGAAGTGTAACACTTAGGCTGAAGTTGAGGTTGAAGTTGGGTGCCGAGGTGCAATTGTTTAGGATATTCTTTGATAAAAAAATGGATGCTATGCGATACGGCCGAAGTGCATTTCGGCTGAACAGCAATGCCTAGGTGCAGAACTGCAGGAGTTGTACAGTTGCACAGTATCTGCTGTTGACTGTCGTTGACTAACAGATGATTATTTCTGGTTTATCAATGTATCAAGTATTTTAGGTACTTAGAATATGATGTTTCAATCTAGAATACGAAAGCATAACATTTGACTCTAAAATAGAGCCAACAAAAGCAATAGGCATTCACGGTTTCTGTGAGAGACCAGCTTCAAAAACATGTAGTCCACAACTGCCCCGGCACTGTCAGTAGTCTTTCTCCGAGGCCTTTTTATGAAACAAACATGAAAAGGCTCTAAATGTAAGCGTACAATTTAGAGAACATGTCAATTTACTAAGTAATAACAGATTATAAGCAAGTTTTGGTACATAGAGGACATCTAGTAAGATAATAGAGTCTGCTAGCTTAACGGAGCCTCTCCAAGCAACAGCTAAGTAAGAGCCGTCAGTTGTTTAAATTTAATGCTTTCTACACAAGGTTCATCGGTAATGAAAGAACTTGAGCAAGTGGTCATATAATATGTAGCTCCAGTGTCGAAGATTCGTTTACTTGATGGATGAGTTGTCCTAAGAAGTGCCATTGCAGTGTTGCCTGAATGAGCAAAGAAGCATGAATGGTCTATATGATGTCGGGTTGAAGTAGACTTCAGAATTCTATACAACTGATCTATTTGTTCATTAGTGAAGAGAGGTTGACCTTGAGGAGGCTGAACCTTGCCCTCTTCACTAATATGAACTGAGCATGCTTTTCCTTCTCCTCCTCCCCATCCTTCTTTTTCCAATTGGCTGGCTTCCTATGGATCTTCCAATAAGTTTCTCTAGTGTGCCATGGCTTTTTGCGTGATCACAATAGGGCTCCAACTGCAGATTCAAGCCGACTTGCTACAGGGAGAGTAAAGGCCAACCCCATCTAGTCGTAAGACTGCACAGGGAGTTCTTAACCTCT
>AP025044.1:33920015-33946250 GCA_036186865.1 Eustoma russellianum
AAGGTACACATCTCAGCTACTTAGGTTCAACAACACACTCAAGCTTTTGGGCCATTATCAATACGATCTTTTGGACAGAGTCAAAGATGGTCAATTCAGTCATCTATCACCTCAGCCACTCATTGCAGGCCTGTCCTGAATCTATCGTTTTGACTTTGCTGTTTAGCCACACTTCTAGGCTCAAAGACATTTCTGCTCGGCCTAGCAAATCAAACATCTGCATAACATGCACCTACTAGCAGACATTCTAACCATGCAACGTGATATATGGTATCACCTGGCAAACATACAAACGTAGCTTACTAGTGGGACAAGACACGTGACGCTCTCTCATGGCTCTTTGATATGCACTAGATGCAACTCATATAAAAAGGAAGCAAAACGTCCCACGAAAGGAAGATTGGATCCATTAACCAAAA
Organism: Eustoma russellianum; assembly: GCA_036186865.1. NCBI lineage: Eukaryota > Viridiplantae > Streptophyta > Magnoliopsida > Gentianales > Gentianaceae > Eustoma > Eustoma russellianum. Next base: position 33,920,435 of record AP025044.1, read on the forward strand.
AAGAAGTCACAGGCACAACACCTGAAAAGAGACATGTTTCTCACTTTTCTAACATACAAACATGGTGAAAACCGTAGATGATTTGAGCGTCGGAGGGTTTTCTTCGTAGCAATAGCTTCGGGACCTTTAAAGTTGTTCAACTTGTGGAGGTTCCTAAAAATGTTGTTCCTCGTGACAAACGCTGCCTATGCAAGCCATCAACGGCGTTACCTGTCACTTGGATCATCTCTGATCCAGGTAAAGATTTGACTTGGTCATGAATCAAACATTAAATGAAAAATATTTCTGAACCATTAAGTTTTATGAAGTTTTTGGCTTATGAAAAAATGGTTGACGATGGTTGTGGACGTTAAGTTTATGGTGATTGAACTACCCATTGAAGTTAAATGTTGCCAACGGCTAACCTGTCCTCCTTATCAACATTATTAATGGAAAAAGACAATTGTTAGGATTCTGAAAAGGATATAACAGATTCATATAGTTATGTCATGCATTCTGAATAAGTGTACTGGTCTGTGATCAATTAACTATTAGTTTAAAGTTGCCACCGGACCAAAATGATTAGCTTATTAGAGGGGAAAAGGGGACGAATATTCTTCAGAAACTGTATAGGTTGGTTGCTCTATCTTGAAGATGCAGGAAAAGAAATTTGATTTAATAAAATGAAAAATTTCCTCAAAATGAGAAAAATTAACAATATGAAAACTCTTAGATATAGCGGATACATAACATTTTGCAACTCTAATGTTAGAGTTCTCCTATTGTATGTGTGTATGTGTGTTCACACACACACATAGACACACGTGTGTGTACACACACACACACATATATATATATATCCTTACAGCCACCTATTGCACATTCTCCTTCCTTCCCTCTCCTTTATTCTTCGCAATCAATCTTCTTCTCCAAATCCTATTCTCATGGCAGATCAACCCCCATCCGCTGAACCAACAGCGAAACCGGTTTCGGCGCCGCCCCGTTCATTTGCATCACTTTTCACGTCCACACCATCGATCATTCAACCGAAACCAATTCAAAAATTTAAGGGCAGCCCCATGATTACTTTTACTGACGAGGAAATTCAATCCTTAGCCTCTCCATACCAATTCACATTGGTCGGAACTTTTTGGTATGGCAGGCCACCACTAGCAACGATCCGATCAACCATTGATCGAATTGGCTTTACGAGGTCAGTAAAGGTGGGCCTTTTGGATCCAACACACATTCTTCTTCACTTTGATCAAGAGCAGGATTATATACGATGTTTTTCACAAAGAAGTTGGATGATCTCCGGAAAGCATATGAGAATAACCAAGTGGACTCCGGATCATGATCCTATGATAGAAGTTCCGATCGTCCCGATATGGGTGTCATTCCCGGGTCTTTCCATTCATTTGCATCGTAAAGATGCACTTTTCAAGTGGCGGCTATGCTGGGAGAACCACTGAAACTGGATGCTGCCACAAACACTATGAACTGGCCATCGGTGGCTCGGGTATGCATTGAATTGGATGTCTCAAAAGAATTGCCTCAACGAGTATTCATTCAGACATCAAGTAGGGTGATCATGCAGAAAGTTGAATACGAGGAACTTCCATCGTACTGCATAGAGTGTTATCGACTAGGGCATGTTGCGTCATAGCGCAAAACCCTTAACTCCAATACAAAGCCGTCTATCAAAACGATTACTCCTCATCTGGACAATCCACATTCAAAGCCAACCGACAAAGCCAAAAAGCAGCGCTGGACGCCAAAAAATGTAGGGCCATCGATCGCAGAACATCGTACTGACAATATTGTGCCACGTGAAGACTCAATAAATCCACCCTCACCGGATATGGTGGCATTTCATGAGGTCACAGACATACAGGATCTATCAAGATTAAAAGGTGTTGATGATTGTATGTTGGGAGATCTCACAGAGCCAACGTTGTTACTCTCTCACTCGGACAATGAATTAGAATTTCCATTAGATGTTAATCAGTTTGATGCGCAGGATAGGGGTTACTATGACAACATAGCAAACATAATTGAAGCAACTTATGTTGATGCACACTCCCGCAGAAACGAGAATGTGGAGGCCACAGATCCACAGCCCACTCAGGGACCAAGGATATTAGACGCAATCAAGCGATACCTACCTCTCCTCGTCTAATCAGGTTACGTGCCGCGCACCTTTCTAACTCTTTTGATGTATTATCTCAATGAAGATATTGTTGTGGAATGTCCGTGGTATCCGTACTTCGCTTACTCGTTTACTGTCATTGGTTCGAAAGCATAATTTACATATTTTAATAGTCATTGAGCCAAAACTTCATCATTATTATCATATAAATTACAATTGGGTTTTTCAAAAGCTATGTCAGTTTGTGATGATCAAATATGGTTTTTTGGAAGGAATCAATTTTGACTTTGGAAGAGGAACAGTCTGGTCATCAGAATCATTCGATCAAGTATCGTTGGTTAGCATCTGGAGACTATTTTTGGATGACAGCAGTATATGGATGTCATTCAATATCAGAGAGGCGTATACTGTGGGAAGATCTAAAACAATTTCAATCAGCCATAACAGTCCCATGGATAACTAGAGGGAATTTTAATACTTTTCGCATGCTAGATGAACATCGTGGTCTATCACAGCCAACACTACGCATGTTGCAGGACTTCAACGATTTTGTTCAGAACTGTGATTTGCATGAAGTCTCTTTTCAAGGTTCCTTATCTACTTGGTCAGACGGCAGAGGTCTAGACTGCGTCTGGCGGCGACTTGATTGTTTTTTGTGCTCATCATCATTCTTTGATATATTTCCCATCTCACAAGTTCAGCATCTTTCACGTGCTACATCTGATCATGCGCCACTATTTCTGACATGCGATTCGAATGAACCTAGAAGTCCTGCATCTTTTCGATATCTTGATGTTTGGACAACACACCCAGATTTTGATGCTTTTGTTACACATCGTTGGCAAACATTTCCTAAAGTTGGTGGAATGTGGGGATTTAGTAATAAGCTGTCTCGTCTGAGAAAATAATTACGGCATTGGAATAAAGAAGTCTTTGGGAACATCTTCGATGTGGTGTCCCAGGCAGAAGCAGATGTCCAACCAGCAGAAAGATAGTATGATGTAGATCCTACGGACAATGCATGTTCCCAATATCATCGTTGCATAGCAGAATTGAAACTTGCTCAAAATCGTGCTTTTCTCTTTTGGAAGCAGAAAGCAAACGTTAAGTGGTTTAAAGAGAGAGATGCCAATACTTCTTGTTGGACCGTGCACCTTCAATAAACACCACTAGAGGGGGGTGAATAGTGGTTAGCGGAAATTACGCTACAACTCTTTGTTAAAATCCCCTTTGAAAACAGAATCTGAAACCACCTCAGATTCAGAACCCATTTTTCAAAAATTCGCAAATAATTGTACACAACTCCAAAAATTATGAAACTTTCCAGAATTGAACTTCAATGAGTTAACAAGACCCTGTCTAAAAATAAGACAAAAATAAGATCGTTTGATTCTTCAAACAAATAAACAAAGTTAGATGGTCAATCTGGACAGAATTGGACAGAATGTTGCTGATTTTGCAAAACGTGTTTCTCTTTGAATAATCAACCAAAAAGGTTGATATTTATATCAAAACACTCCTTAGGATATGTAGATGAAGTTTCCGAAAGTCCCTGACCTTAAACAATTCTTGAAAAATACAGAATTTAAGTTTTCTCAAAACTGGTCAGATTGCAGCCAGATTGGAGCAGTTATCTTGCAAAGACTGAAAGACTAACTTTCCCTTGCTCAAATCAAGTGATTCTTATTGAAAATGAAAGCTAACAGTCTAAAGTATAACTCCACCAAAAAGCACGAATTTGGAAAATGTTTAGCTATTTTTTCAAATTGTGAGAAATTGTGTGAAAACTGCAGTCAAAAACGGGCAGAAAACAGAAATAAAGAAACAAGAGAAGAACACTGAGGATTTATCCTGGTTCGGTCAATGTGACCTACTCCAGTCCCAAGAAACACCTTTCCTTGGATTTCACTATCAAATCAACACCTTACAACAAGAGCCAAGCTTGATCCTTGGGTTATACACCAACCCTATTCAAGACTTGGATAATCACCTCTATGCAACTCTTGGTTACAACACCTCTACCACCTATTGATGTAGCCTTATAAATTTGGCTAATCAATCATACAAATCCAACCCAAGAAGGTGTGTATAGTGTAGCTGGACAACAAAAAAAATTAAAACACCTTAGCTACACAAAGTATGAACGAAAATATGAGAAGAGAATAGCAAGACAACAATCTTCAATTTTGCTTTCAAGTGTGTGTCTTCTCTTCTTCACCTTGCCTCCTATTTATAGTGTGAATAGATGGAATATTCTCTCCAACTTTTAGACCATGTGATGGCTGAGAATTTTGAATTAAAGCACATCCAAAATCAGCTCCAACAACCTTGTCTCCATTAACTTCAAATTTGAAATTTCAAGTTGACAACTTTTGCCAACTAGCTTGTTTTTGAATTGTCCACTTGCCCAAAAGTCATAAAATGAGTACACTGCCTTCTCCACCTGTTTACGGACGTTTTTGATGTTGTATGTATGTATAACAACTCAAATTTGGTGAATAAAAAATAACGAATAAGTGTTGACAAGATTATGTCAACATATAACACCAAAATTCATACTTTCTTCTCCTTTACATATTGTGATGAATCTTGCACCAAGGACTCCTTGTAATCTCTAAAAGAGGATGATTAATATCCTCTTATAACATATATAAGAGGGTCTTCAAGAAAAAATAGAATGTCACATCTCAAATCGTCACATATCCAGCTATAGTCAATAATATCATCGGTTGAGAGAATAAGATATAAGATCACCATATAATCTTCAAAATAATAATAACACATCTCCAGAATGAAGATAATAATATGCTCAAGAGATTTCTTGAGTGAAAATACCAAAAATACCCTTGGGGGTAAAATGACCAAAATACCCCTTATGTGAGAAAACTCCAGAAATGCCCCCGATTGTCAGAGATAATCGCAATACCACCTTTGTTATGATAAATAAGATAATAATATAAACTTGACATATTTTCACCATATGATGTTCCTACAAAACTCAAAATATAAATTTTGCCCTTTTTGGTAAGTTGTAGAAACTTCCAAGGCACGTTAGTCACAAGACAATAATAATCACCAAAAACACATAATAAGCACATAATGAACATGTACAATTCATATACAAATGAAAAAAAATCATTTTAACACATTTTAGAAAATTATTTCTAAAAACCATAGACATCGATCGATCGAAGTGCCTCAGCTTCAAAGATCGATGTCTCACATAAAGGTTCACGTTTTGTCTCTGACCTAAATCGATCGATCGAAGGGAGAGTTCGATGTACATCGATCGATCGATGTGTCTCAGGTTTAGAGATCGATGTCTCACGAAAAGGTCTTAAACTTTTCTGCCTTACATAGATCGATCGATGTGAGAGATGTATGTACATAGATCGATCGATGTGCAACAACCTGAGAGATCGATGTCAACTTGTTCAACTTTTTCAACTTTTAATCACATATAACACCATGTGTGATATTTTTAAGTATTCGTCACTTAAAATCATGACTTTGAAAATTATCCAAACATATTTCTCAACATTCTCCCCCTTTTGGATGATTTTCAAAATAACCTAACATGATTTTAATGTCACAACTTATTATCAAAAGTTTAACCAAATGTTTTCAACTATGTTTTCAACTTTTAAATAGTATGTCGCTCCCCCTCAACTCATACTCTCCCCCTTAACCTATGCTCCAAAATTTATACCAATAAAAACTTAGCATATGATTCATCATGAGTTACCAACTAAAACATGACATACCAACTAAAATCATGTTCTTATTCTATCTCCCCCTTTATTTTGAAAATCATGCAAAAGATAGAACTATACAATGGTATCGTAAGTCATCATTCCTAATTTGGCTCGTAAGTTTTCAAAAGTGGATTGATTAAGGGGTTTGGTGAAGATGTCAGCGATTTGGTGATCAGTTCTTATATGGTTTATCACTATGTCCTCATTTTGAACATGATCGCGAAGAAAGTGGTATCGCACCTCAATGTGTTTGGCCTTAGAATGAAGCACCGGATTCCGGAAAAGATTGATTGCACTTGTGCTATCGCAGAAAATTGGAATCTTATTCATTTTAATGTCAAAATCACTAAGTTGTTGTTTAAGCCAAAGTATTTGGGTAGTACATAAACTCAAAGCGATATACTCGGCTTCAGTGGTAGAAAGAGCTACACTAGCTTGCTTTTTAGAAAACCAAGAGATCAAATTGGTTCCTATGAATTGACATGTACCGCTAGTTGATTTTCTATCTAACTTGCAACCACCATAATCAGTATCACTATATGCGTGTAATTCCAACTTAGCGTTTCTATCATACCACAGTCCTAAGTGAGGTGTATGCTTAAGATATCTAAAGATCTTTTTCACTGCATTGTAATGTGATACCTTAGGACAAGATTGAAACCTAGAACACATACACACACTAAACATAATATCAGGTCTTGATGCAGTTAAGTATAACAATGAGCCAATCATAGACCTATAAAGTGTGTCATCAAAAGGTTTACCATTTTCATCCTTATCAAGTTTGGTACTAAACACTCATAGAGGTAGTTGTAGGTTTCAACTCTTCAAAACCAAACTTCTTAATCATATCATTGACATACTTAAGTTGGCTAATGTGAATTCCTTGAGGGGTTTGTTTGATTTGAAGTCCTAAGAAATAATTCAACTCTCCTACCATTGACATTTCAAACTCTGACTTCATACATTCTTCGAAGTCTTTTACTAAAGTAGGGTTGGTTGAACCAAAGATTATATCATCTACGTATATTTGAACTATTAACAAATCATTACCTTTTCTTCTTAGGAATAATGTGTTGTCGATGGTCCCCCTTTGATAATTATTTGCAATAAGAAAGTTTGCAAATCTATCATACCAAGCTCTTGGAGCTTGTTTTAAACCATATAGAGCTTTCTTAAGCTTATAAACATGGTTAGGATTCTTTGGATCTTCAAATCCAGGGGGTTGTTTGACAAACACCTCTTCTTGGATGTTTCCATTCAAGAACGCACTCTTGACATCCATTTGGAAGAGCTTAATTTTGCTTAGACTTGCAATCGCAAGTAACAATCTAATTGCTTCTAGTCGTGCAACGGGTGCAAAGGTTTCTTCATAATCTATTCCTTCTTGTTGATTATAACCTTGTGCGACTGGTCTAGACTTATTACTTGTAATATTTCCTTGTTCATCCATCTTATTCCTAAACACCCATTTTGTTCCTATTATTGACTTGTTTTCGGGTTTAGGTACTAAGTCCCACACATTGTTCCCTGTGAATTGATCTAATTCCTCATGCATAGCATCTATCCAAGATATATCACCCAAGGCTTCCTTTATGTTCTTAGGTTCTAATTGTGAGATTAAGCTATGTCCTTCAAGTTGACTTATATTTCTACATGTTCTAACCCCGACACTTGGATCCCCAATGATTAGTTCTCTAGGGTGCCACCAATTCCTAGATTGACTAGGTTCACCCTCATCTTGTTCAAATGTTTCATTAGTGTGAACGTTATCATATGTAATTGGATCATTAGTTGTATCTTCCAATTGCAGAGTCTCTTGATTTATTTCATCTAAGGGTTCATGTATGTCTTGTTCAGGGGGAGTTGGCTCTAGATGATCAAGTACAGGCTCAAGTAATACATCATCATCAAACATATTTTCAACATTTGTTTCTTGTTTATGTTGATGTTTATCACTAACTTCAAAGCATGCATTTTCATTGAATTTCACATGTATGGATTCAATTATTTTTCTAGATGCAGGATTATAACACCTATATGCTCTTGAGTTAGTTGAATACCCAACAAATATGCATTCAATAGACTTTTGTTCAAATTTATCTAGATTATCCTTAGTGTTCAGACAAAACATTTACATCCAAATATTTTAAGATAATCTATCTTAGGTTGTCTATTGTTTAGCAATTCATAAGGCGTTTTATTTAATTTCTTTCTAATAGTGAGCCTATTTATAATATAGCATGCACAATTAACAGCTTCAGCCCATAAATATTTAGGTAATTTATTTTCACACAACATTGTCCTAGCAACTTCTTGAATCTTTCTATTTTTACGTTCAACAACTCCATTGATTTGTGGTGTTCTAGGTGGTGAGAATTCATGTTTGATTCCATATAGTTCGCAAAATTTGATTACGTCTTTGTTTTTAAATTCTCCACCTCTATCGCTTCTAATTCTTTTAACATTTTCTTCATAAATGTTTTCTAGTTACTTAATAAGGGTTTCGATTGCTAATGGAGCATCGTCTTTGTGTGTTAAGAACAATGTCCATGTGTAGCGTGAGTAATCATCTACTATGACGCACACATAGTAGTGTCCACCTAGACTTCTTGTCCTACTTGGACCAAATAAGTCTAAGTGAAGCAATTCTAGTACATGACTAGTACTCACTTCGTGTTTCGGTTTTAAGGTTTCTTTAATGTGTTTTCCCTTAATACATGTTTTACACATTTGAAAATTATCTAAGTCTAACTTAGGCATTCCTCTAATTAAATTCTTCTTAGACAATTTCTTAATAGTTGAAATTCCTATATGGCCTAATCTTCTATGCCATAAATTTACATCTAAGTCATGTGATATTAGACACTTAACCTTAGCATCTAACATGTTATTTAAGGTAAGAGTATTAATATTTCCATCTCTATTTCCTTTTAAAACCGTTTCTCCTTTTTCATTTATTATATCACAAGAATTGGGAATAAATGAGACATTATAACCACAATCTATAAGTTGAGAAATACTAAGTAAATTATAAGATAGATTACTCACTCATAACACATTTCATATTTGAAATGTGTTAGGGTCCCCAATTGTTCCTTTTCCAACAATTTGTCCTTTGTTGTTGTCACCGAATGTTTCTTTTCCTCCATTCTTGATATGTTCCAATTCGATGAATAGTTTGAAGTTCCCCGTCATATGCCTCGAACATCCACTATCTAAAAACCATTTGGTTTTTAGATTCTTTGACTTTGCCTCCTTCTTGCATTCCTTGCGTTTATCCTATAATGGAGACAATGTTTTAGGTACCCTTTATTTGGGTCCTTGAATGTTAGGAGCACTATTCTTGTTTAGATATCCCTTAGGTATCCAAACTTGAATATACCTTCGAGGCACATTTTTAGCATTGTTATAATTTGGAAAATAAGAATAATTAGCATATACATGATTATTCCACATAAGTGAAGATGCATTGTTATATATGTTGTGTCATGGTTGATAATTATTATAGGATGGTCGAATTGTTTAAGGCATGTGACTTTGTTTCTTATATGGTGCTATATAAGTGTGTTCATATGTATTTGTAAAAGATTCATATCAGTGTTGTCTATACTTAGGTTCATAATAAGTTGTATGCATTTTATTCGGTCTAATTGCATTTGTATACAAGTAGGCATAATTTCTAGGTTGTCTAGATGCAAAGTTTGGCCTAGATGTATGTTTATGCGTGTGTATATTGGTGGGTGTGTGTTGTATTTTTGCCTTGATATAAGTAGACGAAGGTGTAGAAGCAGACAAAGTTGATTTTGTTGTATTATATGGCAACTTTGTACTAGATGAAACAAACTTAGTCTTTTTATTTACTTTTTATTTTCTTCTTTATAGCCTAAGCCGGTTTTATCATTACCATACTTTTGTGATGAGATAAGTGTATCTAACATATTTGCACCCGATTTAAATTGTTCTAACATTTTTTCTAAGTTAAGTTTAGACGACTTAAGTTGTGTTATTTCATGTTCACAACTTTCTATCTTAGATTTTAACATCTTATTTTCCATTTTTATCTTATGTTCATCTTTCCTATATGACTCAATTTTATTCTCTAAAGAATCAAGAGTATTAGTGGACTCTTGTTTAAGAGATTCTAGTTGATCGGAAAATTCCAAGTTGGACGTCTTCAACTTGTCATTTTCTTCAACTAGTTTCTTCTTTTCTTTAGAGAGCCTCTTATAGTGAGCATGCATTCTTAGGAATTCTTCATACATTTCATCAAATGTTATGTCACTATTAGAATCACTATCAGAAGAAGAACATACCTCGTTGGATACGAAACAGACTTGCTTCCTCAGTTTCGGATTCTGAGTCGGATGAGTCGCTCCATGTGCTCACCTTCATTGCTTGTTTTCCTTTTCTTGCCTTAGACTCCTTTGTCTTTGTCGTTTGAGCCTCCTTGTCCTTGGCTTGTTTATTATTGTTGTTGTTATTATTATTTTTCTTCGTGGGACAGTCGTATGAAATATGTCCTTTTTGACCGCATTCATAACACTTTAATTCTTTATTATACCATTTGTTTGTGTTATTCTTCCTAGGTTGAGAAGAAGAAGAAGAAGAATTACGTTGTCTATTCCTATTTAGACGTTTGAAAAATTTTCTTAGTTTTCTAGCTATCAATATCAAGTCATCGTCTAATTCAGTATCACTATTACTATCATCGTTACTAGCATGTGTTTCGGTTGTTTTGAAAGCTATTGACTTACCGGATGACTTATATGATTCAGACTTTCGTTGGTTTAATTTAACCTCGTAAACATTAAGAGACCCGATCAATTCATCCATCTTAGTGATTGACTTTGTCTCCTCGATTGCAGTCACCTTTGGATCCCATTCAGCAGGGAGGCTTCGTAGCACCTTTTGAACCTTTTCACTATTCGAAAATGACTTCCCTAAAGCTTCAATGGCATTGAAAATATTAGTAATCCTCAAATCCATAGATGTTATGGATTCGTTTGGCAACATTTTGAAAGTCTCTAATTTAGTCATAAGCATGTTTATTTTTGACTCTTTAACACCACTAGTACCTTAATGCTTTAATACAAGTGATTTCCACATGTCGTGTGCGCTTGTGCAATTTGACACATATACTGCTTCAGAAGTTGTAAGTCCATTCAAAAGTAATTGCATAGCTTTCGCATTCATGGACATTTTCTTTTTATCATCTGATGACCATTCACTTTTATATTTTTCAACCTCTTGAGTTACTCCACTAACTTGTGTAACTTTCGTTGGAATGTACGACCCATCTTCAACTATATACCATAAATAGAAGTCTATAGCCATTAAGAATAGCCTCATTCTTAGTTTCCAATGAACAAAATTATTGTCAACAAAAAGAGGAGGGCGTTGTGTAGACATACCTTCCAACTCACCTTTGTGAGAAACAATAGCCATAGTATGTACCTTGGATTTGAGACAAGCAGTATATAATGAATCGTTGTTTTTTGGCCTTGTATTGTTCGTATGGTGTTGAATCTTGCCTCTTTTGAGTGGTGCTGGTCTGTCTCTGATACCAAATGTTAGACCGTGCACCTGCAATAAACACCACCAGAGGGGGTGAATAGTGGTTAGCGGAAATTACACTACAACCTTTTGTTAAAATCCCCTTTGAAAACAGAATCTGAAACCACCTCAGATTCAGAACCCGTTTTTCAAAAATTCACAAATAATTGTACACAACTCCAAAAATTATGAAACTTTCCAGAATTGAAATTCAATGAGTTAACAAGACTCTTTCCGAAAATCAGACAAAAATAAGAACGTTTTATCCTTCAAACAAATAAAAAAATTCAGATGGTCAATCTGGACAGAATTGGACAGAATGTTGCTGATTTTGCAAAACATGTTTCTCTTTGAATACTCAACCAAAAAGGTTGATCTTTATATCAAAACACTCCTTAGGATATGTAGATTAAGTTTCTAAAAGGCCCTGACCTTAAACAATTCTTGAAAAATAAAGAATTTAAGTTTTCTCAAAACAAGTCAGATTGCAGCCAGATTGGAGCAGTTATCTTGCAAATACTGAAAGACTAACTTTCCATTGCTCAAATCAAGTGATTCTTATTGAAAATGAAAGCTAACAGTCTGAAGTATAACTCCACCAAAAAGCACGAATTTTGAAAATGTTTAGCTATTTTTTCAAATTGTAAGAGGTTGTATGAAAACTGCAGTCAAAAACGGGCAAAAAACAGAAATAAAGAAACAAGAGAAGAACACCGATGATTTATCCTGGTTCGGTCAATGGGACCTACTCCATTCCCAAGGAACACCTTTCCTTGGATTTCACTATCAAATCAACACCTTACAATAAGAGCCAAGCTTGATCCTTGGGTTATACACCAACCTTATTCAAGACTTGGATAATCACCTCTATGCAACTCTTGGTTACAACACCTCTACCACCTATTGATGTAGCCTTATAAATTTGGCTAATCAATCATACAAATCCAACCCAAGAAGGTGTGTATAGTGTAGCTGGACAACAAAAAAAATTAAAACACCTTAGCTACACAAAGTATGAACGAAAATATGAGAAGAGAATAGCAAGACAACAATCTTCAATTTTGCTTTCAAGTGTGTGTCTTCTCTTCTTCACCTTGCCTCCTATTTATAGTGTGAATAGATGGAATATTCTCTCCAACTTTTAGACCATGTGATGGCTGAGAATTTTGAATTAAAGCACATCCAAAATCAGCACTAACAACCTTGTCTCCATTAACTTCAAATTTGAAATTTCAAGTTGACAACTTTTGCCAACTAGCTTGTTTTTGAATTGTCCACTTGCCCAAAAGTCATAAAATGAGTACACCGCCTTCTCCACCTGTTTATGGACGTTTTTGATGTTGTATGTATGTATAAAAACTCAAATTTGGTGAATAAAAAATAATGAATAAGTGTTGACAAGATTATGTCAACATATAACACCAAAATTCATACTTTCTTCTCCTTTACATATTGTGATGAATCTTGCACCAAGGACACCTTGTAATCTCTAAAAGAGGATGATTAATATCCTCTTATAACATATATAAGAGGGTCTTCAAGAAAAAATAGAATGTGACATCTCAAATCGTCACATATCCAGCTATAGTCAATAATATCATCGGTTGAGAGAATAAGATATAAGATCACCATATAATCTTCAAAATAATAATAACACATCTCCAGAATGAAGATAATAATATGCTCAAGAGATTTCTTGAGTGAAAATACCAAAAATACCCTTGGGGGTAAAATGACCAAAATACCCCTTATGTGAGAAAACTCCAGAAATGCCCCCGATGGTCAGAGATAATCTTAATACCTCCTTTGTTATGATAAATAAGATAATAATATGCACTTGACATATTTTCACCACATGATGTTCCTACAAAACTCAAAATACCAATTTTGCAATTTTTGATAAGTTGTAGAAACTTCCAAGGCACGTTAGTCACAAGACAATAATAATCACCAAAAACACATAATAAGCACATAATGAACATGTATAATTCATATACAAATGAAAAAAATCATTTTAACACATTTTAGAAAATTATTTCTAAAAACCCTAGACATCGATCGATCGAAGTGCCTCAGCTTCATAGATCGATGTCTCACATAAAGGTTCACGTTTTGTGTCTGACCTACATCGATCGATCGAAGTGAGAGTTTGATGTACATCGATCGATCGATGTGTCTCAGGTTTAGAGATCGATGTCTCACGAAAAGGTCTTAAACTTTTCTGCCTTACATAGATCGATCGATGTGAGAGATCTATGTACATAGATCGATCGATGTGCAACAACCTGAGAGATCGATGTCAACTTGTTCAACTTTTTCAACTTTTAATCACATATAACACCATGTGTGACATTTTTAAGTATTCATCACTTAAAATCATGACTTTGAAAATTATCCAAACATATTTCTCAACACTTCTTATTTCCATCAAACAGTGAAAAAAAGACGTTGCCGGCAGCGCATTCGTAGAGTACGGAAGCCTGATGGAACTGAGTGCGATCAACCAATGGATATAGAAGCTGAAGCTATCCGCTACTTTTCTCATTTATATTGCAGTATATACCATCGTTGATAACGCAGGAGGATAATGGTAGGATGAAGGAGCTTCCCACGCTAGCAGAAGTCAAGGAATCTGTTTGGGATCTTAGTCCTACAAGCGCAGCAGGCCTGGATGGATACCCGAGATCGTTCTATAGGAAATTTTGGCATTTAATACAGCATGACGTGCCAAAAGCAGTACAAGAATTTTATTTGGGCATAAGGATGCCAAAGCCAGTAGCATCAGCCACCATCATACTCATTCCAAAGGTTACTAATCCGTAAACATTTGCGGATTTCCGTCCTATATGTGTAACAAATTTTATCTCCAAGGTAATTACAAGATTGATGGCGTCTCCACTGGGAAGATACTGCCTAAACTCATATCGCCAGAATAGGCAGGCTTCATGAAAGGCCGTGGCATCTCAGAGCAAGTATTATTGGTGCAAGAGATGGTACATGTTATGGACAAACATACAAGAGGAGGACAAATCATCATTAAACTGGATATGGCCAAGGCATTCGATAGAGCAAGTTGGAGATACCTTGACTTGCTGTTGCAAAGGCTACGAATGGATGCGCGCCTAGTTTGCATCTTGATCAATAATTTGAGTACCACGCGCTGCTCTATCCTCCTAAATGGTAAATCGACGACATCCTTTTCAATTGGTCGTGGAGTGAAATAGGACGATCCATTGTCGTGACTATTATTTATCTTATCATCGGAAGGATTCACAAGAGGGCTGAAACATTTGATGAATACGGGAGCTATCAAAGGATTTAAGGCAGGATGTGTGCCATGTGTTTCGCACTTGGGTTTTGCTGATGACTTGTTAGTCTTTTTAAATGGCTCACCTCGCAATCTGGCCAAATTTCGCCAATTCTTGGAATCATATCAGAGGGCATCCGGACAGTCGGTAAACTATAATAAGAGCCAATTTGTGGCGAGTATGGGAGTTTCGAGTTGTGCTGCATTGGACACTTTGGGCATGCGGCCAACATCATTGCCCATCAAATATCTTGGGTCATATGTGTACAAGGGAAACAATAAGGCCAGATATTGTTCTCTGTTGATCAATCACTTTGAGAATAAATTAGCTACTTGGTCGAACAAACTCCTCTCGATGGTGGGTAGGATCATACTCATCAAATACATGCTCAATACGATACCAACACATCTCATTACAAGCTCACGACTTCCAAAAGGTGTGATAAAAACTTTAAATAGTAAAATGACATCTTTTCTTTGGAAATGTAGACATCATTGGCAATCTTGGCCTTCAGTTTGTGGTGCGACGGAAGCGGGTGGATTGGGTGTTTGCAATTTGTCATATATTCAAAAAGCTTATGACTGTCAACTATGGTAGAAATATTTCAACTCAACTACACTATGGGTTTAATTCTGTAGGACCAAATATGGACAGCGAGCTAATATATACTTTCATATTTATGATTCGTCGACGTGGAAGAGAGTGTGTAGCATACACTCTTTTATGGAAATGAATACTCGCCAAACTTATGATATAATTCATTGGGTGCCGGACACTAATGGCCAGTTTTCCATACGATCGGCCTGTTCTTTAATTGCGGCAGATGGCCACACAATGGCTGAAACACGTTATATATGGTGGAAACATTTTCATCCGGGTCAAACAATATTCCTATGGCGGCTTTGGAATCGCTCTCTCCCAATGGTGAATAATCTTCCTTGCTGGTTGGCGTCATACCCATCACAATGTGTTTTTTGCCATCAGGATAATGACGATCAAGATCATGTATTTTTGCAATGTTCAAAAATCCGACCAATTTGGATGGAACTGGCAGCTACCTTTTCTAAGCCAATGCCATTGTCTTACACCATTAAGGCTCACCTCTTTCGCTGGTGGCGAACAACTAATTAGAAGTCGATGATGGGTCAGCTTAAGGCAACGGTGCTTTCAATTGTAGCTTGGGAAATATTGAAAGCGTATTCAGCTAGCAGGTTTGGTGAAGACCAATTCAATTATGATCCTTTGTCTACTAAGAGCAAGGGATCCATATACACATGGTGCTCCGCTATGAATGGAAAAAAGTTTGCCGCTACAATCCCTCATCTAGTTGACCTGCATTATTCTCCAATATTGCGTTCCAAACGTCTGACAGTTATCCGTTGGCAACTTCCTCCATCGGGTAAGTTGAAGTTAAATGTTGATGCCACTATAGGACAAAAGCTAGCCGCAGGAGAGGCGGTTCTACGAACGGATCAAGGACGTTTCCTAACAGCTATATGTTTTGCATTGCCATTGGTGAGCACTCTAAGGGCGGAACTACAAGCCATGACATTTGCATTGATCCATTTTGCACAAGAATATGACAACATTATATTGGAAACGGATTGCCAATCCATGGTAACCTTGCTGGCAGAATCTCGGCATTTAACAGGCTGGTTAGCGGCAGATATCCAGCGTGCAAGGCAGTTCTTGAGTCTAAACCAATCAACAATTTAGTATTGTCCCCGGGAAGCCAATACCGCGGCTCATTGGTTAGCACGATATGGTTACACATCGGCAGGGCTGCGGTACTACAAGTTTCTTCATGAATTGCTGTGTGAGGTGCGCAGAGCATTAATCATAGATCGCCAACTGCCATCTTTCCACGGTTGATACATATCTCACATTGTGCTGGCGTTAAATCCTTTACGTTGCCTGTGTCCCCATACACAGGCAATGCTAGTGCGTTTTCCTTTCTTCAGCTCTCATGTTATGCATGCATTTATTCACAGCATGACTTCATATACATATATTTATCTGTCTATTCTGGTGACTATGACATGGCGGATATTGTTAAAATCACAAACCCTAAGGGAATGCAACTGCTCAATGGATACAATTTCGCAGCTAAATTATCTACTATCCAACTGCAAACTACAGCTACTATCGTCTTGGTTTGAGATGGGCCAAGGCGACTTAGGTATGTCTTTCATTCGAATGTCTACTCTACTCTATATTATCATTGCACTGCTAATATCCACTTGTTTTGCCTTTGCCGAGGTGCGTGTTAAATTGGCTTCATCAACATCACAGCTGATATGCAGCTTTCGGATCTCCACAAGATGTCCGGTTTGCCTGCATCTCTCATCATAGAAGAGGGTTACTTCTGTATTCATTTTTCTTTAGCTTTGGCTTTAATACCAGCTGTATAAATATGTACGCTTTTTTCCTTCGCCAAGGTTTTATCCACAAGGGTGAATTTATTTGGCAAGGTTTTAATGCCGCATATCATATACGACTGGAGATTAGCCATCATTAGCTCGCTGTTTCATTTATTTTCGTACAATGACGATTGTAATATGGCTTCCCTCCGCCATAAGTGAGGTTATTCAATAAAATTACATATGGTTTTAAAAAAAATACATACATACATACATACATACATACATATATATATATATATATATGTATATATATATATATTAGGTGAATAAATAAATAAGATCAGCGAGGGACGTTTTCTCATTTTCCTAAGATTCTGAGCGGCGGCGGCTGGCGATTTCGCCGATATGCTGAATCAGACTACTGCAATTTCCAGCATTGTTTCTCATTTTTCTTTCGCAAATCAAGGCTACATCATTCGATTCTCCGGGTAATTGTTTCGATTCATTTCCGCTGGTAATTGTTTTGCCTTCATTTTGGTTTCTGTTTCATTTCGATTCTACGGCCCCATTTGCAAAAGCTTCAACCTTTTGAATTGTAATGCTGCATCCTCCTTTACTACTAGTCTTGATTTCATATTTGATCTGAGATGGAACCGCCGCCACTCTCCAAATCATTTGCGGCTATGGTATCGTCTGCAGTAGCAGGCAGATTCCCATCGCGGGAGATGGGACGTTATAAAGGATACCCCGCTGTTTCATTTACGCGAGATGAAATTGCCATTGTTGCAAATCGTTTTAAGTACGCCTTGGTTGGAGCATTTTGGCGTGGCCGGCCATCTATGGCAGGCTTGCGCTCCTCGATTGACAGAATTGGGTTTAAAGGTTCAGTTAACATTGGTCTTCTTGATGAGGGACATGTGCTGCTAAACTTTGTTAATGAAGATGATTATACACGATTCTTTTATCGTCGTCACTGGCGTTTTCAAGGATACGACATGAAGGTTACGAAATGGACACCATCTTTTGATCCATGTCTGGATACCCCAATTGTCTCGGTGTGGGTAGCACTTAAGGGTCTTCCAATTCATCTCCACGATTATCGTACCTTATATGAGATTGCAAAGTTGATTGGTACCCCTTTAAAGATGGATTCGGCTACCTTAAGCTTTCATCATCCCTCTGTGGCAATGTTTTGTGTTGAAGTGGATGTCACCAGGGATTTACCATCCAAGATATTTGTAGACTGTGGAGAACACTCTTTCTTTCAAGTAGTTGTGTATGAAGATCTCCCCAGGTACTGTAGCAAATGTCGTCGGTTTGGTCACTTACTGGGTTCATGTGGCGATGCGAAGGGTCATGCACCAGCACCTCCAACAAAGAATGCAGGAAAGAATGAGGTGTGGATTCCTAAAGGAAATATTCAGAAAGAGGCAGCAGAACAACCTGTTGGAGAGTCTAATCCTATTCAGCATCTGACACAGACTGTTGGAGTAGAGGACGTTGATGATACGGAAGAATTACATGAGGCAACATTTCACTCCACTAATGCTAAGGAATCGCAGCATCCTACGACTACTACAGATCCATCTATATCGCAGATTTTCTCTCGGTTGACTGCAGATTTATGTCCTGTACTATCAGTGCCGCCAATATTAGAAGTTCAAGAGCGACAGGATCATCAGCAGATAGACACTTCCTCCTCTGCTACACTATCTATCCAGGCTGATGAATCTAACGTAGAAGAGAGAGCAGTCCACATACCTCCTCCGCCCTTAGAGATTTCAGACACGACTGTACAACATGCTCAAGAGATGAACCCACCGTCTGCAGTGGCTCCGGAAGTCCAGATTCAATCCATTCAAATTGAAATGCCAGTTCCACTAGCGATAATGCCAGCCAGTGGCCAGTCTGATCATGACCCCTTAATTGAACAATTCTATCAAGACCACTTTCGAGAAGAGGAAGAGGAAGTTGATCTGGCACTAGGTTCGGACAATGAAGCTTCTCGCTTATATACTCGACGTAAAGGGAATGACTATGATGATATGCGCAAGAGTTTGCTCATTGCAGGAGATGATATGGGGTGTCGCATCATAACTGGTGGCGGGATTGGCAGACTAACTCGAAAGAAGCACAGAGCTCGGAAGGATCTTCCCCCACCCCCACCGTCCTCAATGGTTACCAGACGAGGAAGTCATCGTTCTTTTGAAATATAGATAACAAAGTAGTCCCATGATTGATCATTTGATTACGTTTTCTTTTATTTTACTTTGTAGTAACGGCTACCCTCGGCCATTTAACGTGGGATATTTGTTTCATAAATAAAGCTCGGAAGGCATCCTTCCGTTTATAAAAAAAATATATATATTAGGTGAAGGACGGGCGGCACCGTCCGATTATTTTATTAATATGTAAACCCTCACTTGTGGCAGAGGAATACCGTGGTTACGTTATCAGCCCTAGCTATTGAGGGATACTCTACCAAACTAAACAGAATAGATAACAAAAACCGCATAGAAATCTCAAAATACACGTAAGCAATAAACTACGATGCGTATATATATATATATATGTATACATATATTTACATATATATGTATATATATATGTATATATATACATATATATATATACACATATATATGTACATATATGTATACGTATTTTTTTTGTATACGTATATTTTTTTTTATTGAACAGATTTTTATTAAAAAGCCTCACTTATGGTGGAGGGAAACCATATTACAAATAGTCATCCTGAAAAGCAAAACTGTATTATAATGCTTCTAATATTTGTAGTCTCCAGTCATATATGATATGTCGCATTAAAACCTTGCCAAGTAAAACCACCCTTGTGGATAAAACCTTGGCGAAGGAAAAAGCGTGCATATTTATATGTGGAGTAATCATAAATGTATAAAAGAAAAAATTGTGAAACACAGCATCCGGAATGTAGCTTTGTGTATGGCAGCATGCGAGAACCATCAACAGCATCGAATGTGGCCTTGGTTTAGAGAAAAAAGCCCAATAGAAACATTGCTTAGCCTTCTGGTGAAGAAATTTGAAAATCTTCCAATAAGTGCGATTCATCAAATGGCAAACAACATTGTCCTGTACTTGTATACTCCCTTCCACAATATTGCATTCCAAATTCCATAACTCAGCGTATCCGTGCAGAGCGCAGCCAATATACGTCATATGCAAAGAAAACAAAGCATTAATCAAATTGATGGTGTAAAGCTCAAATATGATGGAATGATGCAATGAACAGATAATACCCGGTCTGCCCGTATCACGAGATACGGACAGGACATATGTAATTTGAGAATAAGAAGCAAGAAGAGGAAGCCAGAGTATAGAGATTACCCATACTGCCTGTGTCCATGGTTGACACAGGCAGACAAGTGAAAATTATTGTTGTGCATTCGGCATATTAAATTCTTATATGCGGAGTTGAGACATCTGTAAGTAGGGCCCCTTTAACCATAGGAGGCAGCATAGACAATGTGTTGAACTGATGAAATTTTTGATGTAGTTGCCCAAACTGAGCCAACAAGTGTGCCACCTCATTTGCCTGGCGTGGTATATGTGAGACCATAACATTCCCATGGATGATTAGACTCTGAAGAAGAGGAGAAACACTCTCAGATTGAAGATACTCAACAACGCCTTTTGAGTCTAGCTCCATATCCAATTGCCTATAACGTTGCAGAAAATACAAAAGTGCCATACTAGCCGCTTGTAGCTCCGCTTGAAATGGGGAAGACAATGGGAGATAAAATACAATTGCTTCCTTTAAATTGCCTTCTGTGTCTCTCAAAACTGCACCTCCTGATGCCGTAATAGAACCATGTGCTGCATCTACATTCAGTTTCAATCTTCCCTGAGGGGGTGTACGCCATCTGACAATTTGTGGACGTTGAAGCCTCATTTTTGGAGTCAGTCCAAACATAATAAGATCT
This sequence comes from Eustoma russellianum, assembly GCA_036186865.1. Lineage (NCBI taxonomy): Eukaryota > Viridiplantae > Streptophyta > Magnoliopsida > Gentianales > Gentianaceae > Eustoma > Eustoma russellianum. The sequence continues at coordinate 33,941,507 of AP025044.1, forward strand.
TGTTCATTAGTGACAAATTTCCTGCCATGCTGTGCGCAACTCCAAGTATAGATATGACGTCTAATACTTTCTTTTAGCCGGTCAGAATGATATTGCTCTTCACCAAATATCATTGCCGAGTAAGCCTTCCATATTTGCCAGACCACAATTCCTGGCACAATGAGCCTCAACACTCCTTGGAAAGATTTCTCACTCGTAGATGTCCACCATGACATAAAATACTGAAATAAATGCATGTTGCCTGGCTGTGGTCCGTCAACTATTGATGCATAGTACTTCCATATCTGCTGAATATATGTGCAATTTAAAAACAAATGCGCTTGTGTGGCTGAGGAGATATGACAAAAGGGGCAGCATGTGGGACATATGGCAGTGAACCTACGCAAATTATCTTCAATGGGTAATGCATGGTGATATAGCTTCCATAGTATGATTTGATTATTTGGCTGCTGCAAACGGTGCCAAATAAACCTGTGAGACATATATTTTGGTCCAGAGCTTCGAATCATATCAAATGCAGACTTTATTGTGAACTGTCCATTCGATTCCAATGTCCATGTCTGTGATCGATTTTGACCAACTGCATGTGTGGAGCATAAGTCATGAACTGAGCAAATTCTTTTCCAAGTGATGGTATCAGTAATGCATGGTATATAATGTTGGCGATGACCATACTTAGAAGCGAGAAAGGCTGTCCATAAACTATCCTTGTTGTGATATGACCACCACAATTTACATGAGTATGCCTTAGTCAAATCCTCCAACCTTCGAAGGCCGAATCCCCCTTCTGCCTTTGGCATAAATAATGTTTCCCAGCTAACCCAATGGTATCTTGGTGCAGTGCCTTGTGTTGACCAGATGAAATTACAAATTTTCTATCGAATAGCTCGGATTATACTCTTTGGTAGTTGATGTGCGGCTACAATATGTGTTGGTATAGAGCTCAAAACTGATTTAACCAAGGTTAATCTTCCTGCAGGGGATAAAAAGCGATTATGCCATCCCAATATTCGTTTATCAATACTAGTAAGGAGATCTGTACAATGAATGGGCCTAAGGCATCCTCTAATCAACTGCACTCCCAGATACTTCATAGGCAATGAGGCAGCATGTATTTGAAGTTGTGCTTCCATAGCTCGAAGTTGACTGGGCATAACATGCTTAGAAGTAATAAATAGGCTCTTGCTCAGATTGACTTTTTGGCCGGTTATCTCCTGGTATAGATCCAAAAATTGCTTAAATTTCTTCAAATTAGCCGGCAATCCATTGATAAATACCAACAGATCATCTGCAAAAGCAAGATGTGTAATTATTGGTCTAACTCTGCCCACTGCATATGGCTTAATAGTACCATTTCCAACCAATGAATTAAGCCCTCTGGAAAAGGCCTCTGAAACCAAAATAAAGAGTATGGGGGAAAGGGGGTTGCCCTGCTTTACCCCTCGCGTTGGCTTGAAAAAACCACATGGTGCACCATTGATTACAATAGATAACGTTGTGCTCTCTAGATGGCTAAATATTAGCTGGAGAAACTGTACCGAGAACCCCATTCGTTGTAGTAAAGCTCGAAGAAACGTCCAATTCACTCTATCAAATGCTTTCATCATATCCAGCTTAAGCATAATGTTGTAACCTCGTACTTTTTTATCCAGCACATGCGTGAGTTCCTGCGCAGTAAGAACATGTTCTGTGATATCCCTACCTTTCATGAAGCCCGCCTGCTCCTTAGATATAATGTCAGGCAAGATGTGAGAAAGCCTAGTTGTCAAGATACGCGTTCCAAGTTTGGACATGAAGTTTGATAGTGATATAGGCCGAAAGTCTGCAAATGTAGTTGGAATCTGTGTCTTTGGGATTAAGACGATTAACGTACTGCCCATGGCTTGGGGTATTCGGATGCCAAGAAAATACTCCTGTACTGCTTTGTGGACATCATGGCATATGATTTCCCAGCAATGTCGAAAAAAGAAGCCATTGTAGCCATCTGGACCAGCTGCACTATTTGGATCAAGCGACCAGACTGCTGTTTTAACTTCTTCTAACGTAGGCATTTGAGTAAGTGCAGCATTCATTTCAAGAGTAATCAACTGTGGGACGTATTGCAGTAAGCTGTCAGGATTCGGAACCTCTTCCTCCTTGAATAGCTGAGTAAAATATGACACCGCCTCAGCCTCAATGGCCTCCTTTGTCTGACATACATCTCCTGATGTGGTTTTAATTTGAGTGATACTCTGTCTACGGTGTCTATCTTTTACTAAATTATGGAAGTAAGCTGTATTTCCATCCCCGTGCATAAGCCATTTGCAACGAGCCTTCTGTTCCCAAAACTTCTGCTCGTAGTTTGAAACTTTCAGATATTCCGCCTTCACCTGGTGATATTTAACTCTGTTCTCCATTGTAGGATTCGAATCATATATGGCTTCTTGTATGTTTGCTTCTCTTTCAACAACCGCTAATTTATCAAAGATATTTCCAAACACATGTTTATTCCAATGCTGCAAGTCTTTCTTTAAAACTTTGTAATTTGTTATACATACATCGCATTCCCCCAATTGTTGGATAGGTAGACCATTGCCCCGCTACAAATTTCAGAAAATCATTATGCTCTGTCCAAACATTAAGGAAACGAAAAGATCGTGGTGTTGTGGCAGACTCAACATTAAGATTGAGAAGTAATGGTGCATGATCCGAAGTGATCCTTGATAAATGCTGAACCTTAACCATTGGGAACTGATCATAAAACCTTTGAGTGCATAGTATTTGATCCAATCTCCTTTTAACAATACCCAAACCACGGCCTCCAACCCATGTGTAAGGAGATCCATCATAAGGCAAGTCAATTAGTGAACATTGGGATACACAGTCAACAAATTCTTCCAGCAATGACAACTGCGGCATTGAGGTACCATGATGTTCCTGTACTGACATATAGGTATTAAAATCACCTCCAACCAACCACAAATCATGAGCATGATGTGTATATTGGAGCATCTGCAACCATAATCTTCTTCGGTCTGTTACAGTATGCCTTCCATAGACCGGGCTTATAGAAATATGATTTCCTAACTGGCCTGTGCAAAATTGTAACAAGCTAATTTGTTCTCCGTGAAAAACATTATCTAGTTGAAGACTGGTACGCTGCCAAAACACCCAAATGTTGTCTGAACATGTGACTATAGAGTTTGTGAAAGATAACTTCAATTGAAGTCGTATTATTTTGTCTGCTGATTGCTTTGGCTCAATGAGAATCAGCAATTGAATATGATGCTTTTGGACCAAACGCTTAAGACGATGTAAAGAGGTCCGCAGTCCACCCACATTCCAAATAATGTACTTCATTGGGTAGTGTGAGTGTTTGAGCTTGAAGGATCTTTGACACTAGAACGAGTAACAATAGATGATGGAGGTGGAAGTGGCAAGGCACTTCTTGGCCGTCTATTCCTTCGAATTATAGCTGGCTGTGAAGTCAATTGCGTAACCAAGTCACCTTCGCTATCAAGCGCAGCTTCCCCTGCTTGTACATCTCTAGGTGGTTCAACATCCTGATAGTTGATGGACAAATCTCCTAGCCAAGCATTATATACTGTTTGGTATACTTGCTCCTTAATGAAATTCGCAAAATATTGATCATTAGGGGATAGCGTAGACATAAATTTAGCAAAACGATTATATCGATCTAGAATAATTGGCTCTGTGTCTGAAACATTAGCCACAATTACATCATCTGCTTCTTCCACATCGATTTCCCTTGAAGCTCCTAACTTTGCTAAATCTTGCTTTTCAGTAACATCTATGGGCTGCAGAGCTTCGATCTGAATACTGTGATTGTCAACTACTCCTTCAACATTAGCAACACGCTCAGTCTGATCGTCAAGAGGAGCTGTATTATGAACAGGTTGCTCAGCCTGGATTTGGTAAGGATCTTTTGATCGAGATAGTATTTGCTTTGATACTGGGGGATTTTTCCTTGGAGTCCATCGCTGCTTTTTGTCATTATGCTTTGTCCCATCCCCCACTTTAACTGCCCGTACTGGCTGCTCATCTTGGTGTGAAGACTTCCCTTTACAGCTAGTAATTTCATGACCCAACATTCTGCAGTCTGTACAAAATTCTGGCACCTCCTCATACTCCACTGTTGGATAAAATTCATATTGGCCTCCCTGAACATGCAGCCTAGATGGCCGAGGTTTTGAAATATCAATTTCTATACAAAGCCGCACCACTGAAGGCCGTAAACCTTGCATTGTAGCTGTATCCATTCTCAATGGTGTGCCAATCATATGTGCTATATCCCATAAAGCTGTCCGATTATGCAAAAACAATGGCAATCCTTTAATCAAGACCCATACCGGGACAATAGGTGTGTCGCAATTCGGATTGAAGTCCGGTGTCCACTTCGTAACACGCATATGATATCCATGCAAAACCCATGAACGACGTAAAAAGCATCTTTGATAATCATCCTCATTCTGAAAGGTGATAAGAATATGTTGGGCATCTAAATGTCCAATTTTAGGCGTTACCTTGAATCCAATACGTTCAAACGAGATGTTTAATTGTTTCATAGATGGGCGGCCATTCCAGAAGGAGCCGATTAGAGAGAATCTATATGGTTGAGAAAACGTATAAACCTCATCCGCAGAAAATGAAATAGAAGGCAATCCTTTATACCTCTGAATAGGACGTGGTTGTTCCGGCCTTGCTAAAGATTTTGGGGCGACAATCTCAGAAAAAGTTGGTTTTT
>AP025044.1:33950861-34015567 GCA_036186865.1 Eustoma russellianum
AAATTTAAAGCTATTTCTAAGAATGTTATGTGTTACTTGTGAATAGCTTATGTACGTTGTATAACTTATGAAGATGTTTAGAAGGTTAAAGTAGATAATTAGATCAATACTAAAAGAGTTGTTAATTTATTGATCTAATTGGCTGAAGGTTTTGTTATTTAAACTTCTGTGTATGATAGACTTTCTTGATGTATACTTCATTTTTCTTGGTTGATATTTGTTGTAAAACTAACTCCATCATAAACATAGTTATAATGAACGATGATTACATTTGTTTGAGGAGTTGGTTCGTTAAAACATTTTATTGTACTTGAGTTTGATAGTTTTGTTGATAAAAACAAAATTTAATGTTGCTAAACTTGTTTATAGTTAGTATTTTATGGACTAATGAGATGTTTTGTTAAGGGATACATTGGTAGGAATCATTAAAAATTACCGACTTGATATGGTGCTAGAACTTGACGATGACACAATGTTGTGAAGCTAATGAGTTTCTTTGGAGTAAATCATAGACAGTGTGAGATCTATGAGAGTGGTCCGATAAGAACTAAGTGTAAGCTAGTTCTTATGACATTGAGGGGGATCGGATTTCCATTTGATGTGAGCTCTTTATGATGACCACTAACTTCTATCAGTAGAGATCCTACAAATGAGGTTCAATATGGTAAGAACAAGCCATAGAAGAGTTCTGATCAGCAGTATCAAACTTATCTCTTTCTATGGTGTTGATGTAATATAGTGCTTGCTGCGAATTTGTGAGAGCGTGATTTTAAGAATCTCTTAATGAAATTTATACCCCATGTTTATGCTGGTATGAGCAGTACGGATTTGATGAATTTCATCTATATGTGTGGAGGTGGTGCTACCTTCTATGAGAGTTCGGAATAACTCGCTTTAGCGATTATGAAAACCTGAGACAGGTGCATGACCGAATCCGCACCAAAATGTGAACTTGTATGAAGTAGACAATGATATGTCTTTTGGTTATTCATGTAAATAGTAGCGAAATATGATTCAAGAAGTGTATGTCACACTATTCCATTTATATAATTCAATCTTTGCTGACTGCCTATTCAAGGCACACATCGTGTCAATTATTTGTCATTATCATCGTGTCCATTATCTGCTTTAGAAAGAACTCCTAATTTATATAAAAACATGTAAGAAGATTGATTGGAGAATGGAGTGAAATTTGAATATGGATGTGACGATACTCTGAATTCTTAGAATTCAGAATTGATCAAATATTTGGTTATGAGTTCTGAGTTTGGTCTGATTTTGATGTTTCTGTCCAGTGGTAGAACGTTTCACCAAACATTTGGTCGTTTACCGAATGTGTGGTCCATAATACGGCAAAGAATTCTGAGTTTCAACATTCAAAAATTTCAAATCCATCGTTTGGTAAAATTGATCAAATGCTTGGTCGGTGCAGACAACATAATTTTCTACTTTCCTTTGACTAAATGATGCAACTTTTGTAACTTGGAATACCTTGTAGGACCTGTAAGGCACCACTAGAAGGGGGCGTTGAATAGTGGGTGCGGAAAATTTGGTTTTTATAATGTTTTGACCCAAAAACTCAACTTCTGAAAATAGTTTTTGTTTTCAGGTCCGATTTTGCAACGTTTGAAAAACTAAGTTACAGGCCTTCAAAAATTCTAAAATTCTAAAATCGTTTGTGGTTAGATTGCGCAAATATACTAGAAACAGTAGTCTAATTTAAACAATTTATTCCGATAAATCTGTAACTCTAAATGGTCTAAAAATTTAATGACAAAACCCTTACTATATGTATTTAGATGGGTTGAAACAGTTTTGAAAAATGCTTTTGGGAAATATGTCAAATACGTTCAAGTTATCAACCTTTGCAAGTCTGAAAATCAGATTGCACTAGTCTCAGAACTATTAATGTTTGAATGACTTATGCTTGTTCAAAAAGGTTGAAACTTGCGCCAAATGAAACTTAAGAGATGTGATTATATTTCTACAAACTTTTATAATATTTGAAATTCATTTACTATTTTTAAGATTGCGACGAAATAGATGCAAAGTGCTGAAAACTGAAAGTACTGTGCAGAAAAATAAAGAACACAAGGAATTTTTATACTGGTTTGGTTAAATCAACCTACTCCAGTCTTCGAGGTCACCTTCCTTGGTTATCACTAAACAAAATAACACCTTACCACAAAGGTTTGCTGGAGTTACACACCAACTCCAACCCTTTACAAACGATGCAAGCAATCACAACTATCACGAACACCATCACCGAGCGGATGAAGGCTTGATCACACCTTGATCAAACTTTTACAACAATGATGCGTGTATGGTGGTATGAATAAATCCTATTCAATATGTTTGAATATAGATACAATTGTCTTGACCTTGCTTACTTGGCACTCCTTGATTGGATGAGATTTGTCATCACTTGATGACTATAAAAATATGAGAATATCATTCAAAACATGTGCCAAAATAGTAGTAAATGCCTTACCAAATATCGTACAATTATTCCCAACTAATTTGGGAAGAAAATTGATCTCCATTAACTCAAAAATTCGGCCACTCCTTTGTATCACATGATGCGTGTTTAAGAAATGCATCATGTTTAAGAAATATATGACACAAGTTATTACTTAACACGTTTTTACGACAAACTTGCCTTATATACTTTATATATAATGTTTCCGTACTAACAAGCCATGAAGCTTTAAAGCTTACATCAAATGGCAAACATTTGTTGTGTTTGAACTATTTTCAGGTGCCACCATCAATGAACTAAACTAGTTCATTAAGTGAAGCACTTAGTTAAATGAACTAAGTAGTTCATTAAATGGAGATATATTTGGAGAAGGCATGATGGAAACAAATTGAAGAATGGAAAGTCTCCTTTTACACATCATCACATGTTTTATATATATATATATATTCAGATTTTTTTTTAAAAGTCACAATACATGTATATTCCAATGACTACCGACACGTTATATATATTATGAAGGTACGTCAACGTCACACCACTATACTTACCTCATATTTATGAGTATATTCAAGTCTTATATCATATGATATATGTAGCACCCTGCACCCCGGCCCAGCCGGATACGATGCGCCCGCCCTACTTCACTACGGAGAGTACCAGGCGTCAGTCCATATCATGACAAAGTCCAGAATAAAATATGTGGACTTTTATGCATACACATCAACAAATAAGCAAAACCGAGGCAGAATAAAAACTTTCAAAATAAAAATGTCTACGCAACCATCGTTAGTTTTACAACCCAATCATAAAGTACGGAAATCCCAAAAGTAATTGTTTCCATCACGATTTCATAAAAGATCATCGATCATAACCATCTCGTCAAATCTCTTAAGTCATCCACCTCTCACGCTTCTACGGGTAAGGAACCCTAGGTTCATCTTCGATCCATTCAACTTTATTTCCCGCATCCTCTGGGAGGAAAAATATACGGGGTGAGTGACAATGTCACTATCAAGTAAACTATAAATAATCGTGAATTAAATGGAAAGTACATACAAGAACAGAACCCCCGAAAATTCGGTTTAGAAACACACCTGACCTTCCATCCAACACCCGTAAGTAATCAACTCATAACTTATCAAAGATTAATACTTCTCCAAATTCATAACTTACAAAGGTTCATAACCGATAACAGTTCATAACTTATTGAAAGATCATCGCTCAATAAAGAGCATAACTTAGGAACTAACAAGTCATAACATCTTAGTCTAAGTATCACGTACCTATATTCGAAGACTCATTAAATGCAACATGCATGAGTATGTACGTGTGATGCATCATGATGAAAATGAAAATAAGTTCTTTCGTTCTTTCATTCAAAACATCATCATCAAGAAAACAAGAGAGTATTCAGATCTATTCTTCCGGATCTGAGGCGGTCACTTATTTCTCTTCGAATCTATTATTCCCGGATTCGGAGTGGTCATATCATCAATCATAATCACCAGGTCTATTCTCTCCGGGCCTGTACGGTCAATATCATCATAATCAGGTCTATTCTCTCCTGGCCTGAACGGTCAATACCATCAGATCAATTAACCCCGGATCTGGAGTGGGTCCTACTGGGCAGAAAACACACGGTACCGGTGGGAAGCGTTCTTTTAAAACAGAATCTTTTCTTTAAAAACACTTTTTCATCATTCTTCCTCATAAAATAAGTTTTATAAATCATGTAAATGACGATGATGCAATGCAAGACATGTACTATGAAATCCATGACACGATGCGTTACATATATGCAAGTACAACCTCATTCTTTAGGCTAGAAAAATTTCCAGAATTATGGTACCAATCGCGTGGCCCTAAACACTCATATTTTTGGCCGGTTATCATGATTTTTCATCACACGTATGCATAAGGGTGTCGTATATATTCTCCATATAAATTTTGTAACGTTGTGGACGTGTAAGACCCTCAATTTATTTAATTACGAAACAGGGTACTGCTGAATTTTAGCAGTACAGTGTCCTTTCTTTTACTTTTCCGTTAAGCCCATTAGGCTTTATTTAATTTGGGCCAACCCCGGAAATTGCTGTAGACATATCAATAATTAACGGTCACAGGCCCAAACTATACAAGTAAGTCTATGCCCACCAAAACAAAGCCCCACAACAAGTTCTTCAATTCTGCCAAAAATTCCATATTTGTAACATCAACTTAGTTTTGGTGATTACCCCTTAAAATAATAATTCTAAGCTAAGTGGTTTACATGAAAACACTCACATATGTCTTAAGTAATTATCATAAAAGTTTCGCAGCATTATAATAACTTTAAAGGGGTCATTTATTCATTTTCTCAAAACGGGTACATGCTGATTTCTGGAGTGGCCAATTTTACTACGAAATTTATTGTGACCAAATCATAAGTCCTTTTTCAAAAATTCCAACTCACAAACTTAGTAAACACATAGGACTAGCATCCTACCAAAGATCAGCCCAATTGCATGTTTCTAGGGTCTTTTTCTAGGTCAATCATTATGTCATATAAAATCTGTTCAGTCCAGTAATTTCCAGCTTGACCAGTTTTACTAAACATTCCGTTAAAAATAAACCGTAACTCCTTTTAACGAAATTCCAACTCTCATATTTGCTAAACACATAGGGCTAGTGTTACACCAAAAATTAGCTAAATTGAATACTTCTAAAGTCCCTTTTCAGGTCCTACAAAACATCATGATAATCTGTCCTGTTCCAGTAAATTCCAATTTTCCCTTACTAAAATGTCCTAACTTGAGTTGTTTGGCTTAAACACCTTATTAAAAATCAAGTACAACTTTAGCATGTGGTTTTGCAGATTCTAACATATTATAAAAGTCATCTACACATCACTTCAAAACGGTTTGAATGATACACATATCATTCCTTTGGCTTTGCACAACATGTTCACACTAGAATCCATCCTTGGTATAATTGGTATATACGTACCCTACCCCCAAAACAGCCCGTTTATACGCATGCAAGGGCAAAAATCATATCTCCATAATGAACATATTAAGCTTAATCAAGAAGCACGTATCTTGCTCATACCTTTACCCCAAAAGTTGCAATTTATCACAAGAACTACAATTATTTCCCCTACTTCCATCCAACCATTCCCCATACATGTCAAAGAGGAAATATTTGTCACATTCACCTTAGGTTTGCATCATATTCATACATAAAAAGAACAAAGATTCCATCTTTAACTAAAATCTCAAACATGCAAGCCACCTTACTCATAAGTCCGAAAACTACATGCTTCAAACCTAGTGTTTTATATCTAAGATTGAACCAAGCAACATCTAGACATTCAAGCATATACTTTCACATAAAAGCCATGAGTATATATAGTGTACTTGCCTTTCTCACACTCCCACCTTTCCTTAGCTTGAAATGTGTATGAAATGGGTGAAGCCTTCCTCTTCTTCACATATGAACCCCACGATTTTGAAGAGGAAAAAGAGAACAATTGTTAGTCCATGTTCTTAAGTGAAAGATGTATCTAGGTAGAGGTTAAATGGACTAACCAAAATGGAGCTTGAGTGGTGTTCAAACCTCTTAGAGCTAGCACCTCTTAAAAGCTTGAAAATTTTGAACCTAGTGACCATGGAGGTCACAGTTTTCATGAGCAAGGAAAAGGGCAACATGAGCTTCAATCTATGTAAAATATAGAAATCCCCTTAAGAGTTGAGGGTTTACTTACCTAGACCAACTTGATCTTGGATGAATCCTAGGTCTTCTTTGCTCAACCTTGACCATGTGCTTTGGGAAGGGGAAGAGAGAAAACCTTCTCGCTCTTTGTGGGTTCTTTGAGGGTTTGAAGTAAGGAATGTTCTAGGGTTATCTTGAAGGGAATTTTTCCTTATTAGGCTAAGGTGTTAGCCGTTGGGGGGTAAGAGGGGAATAAGGGATTACCATGGTAGGGTTAGGGTAATTAACTTTGGTTGCTTTAGTTACTCAAGGTTACTTTATGACTAACTTGAGTTACTTTATTCCAATCATAGTTACTTTAATGCAACTAGGGTTACTTTAAATCTTAACTTGAGTTACTTTAACCTTGTGGTTAAGGTAAAGTAATCAAGGTAAAATATTGAAAGGCTCCTTGGTTGCCCACTTTTGGGGTGTCCGGCGGTTGGGTCTTAATGACCCTAACCATGCTTAATTCTTTTTAATAAAAAGTCATGTGGTGGTTGTCTTCTTTTAATTAATTATTTCCCCGTTTTTCTTTTAAAATAAAAAAATTAGGGAAATCTTAAGTTCGTTTGGGCTAAGGGCCGAAAAATTGGGTGAATGTTGGAAACAATTTTGCCCATTACCTAAAATTGTTTAATTGCTAATTGGGCTCACTTAAAAGATGGCCCTTAAGATTTCTCTTCTTAAAATCTTAAGAAATCCTCTAAAGCCTTCTTTATCCCTTGTGGTCGAAATCTCCCAAGCTCTTGGGAGTGAATTAGGCCACTTCACATAGTCCAATATTCATGCTTGAATTTTTATATAATACTTTCCTTAACACAATCTAATTAAAGAAGTAATCATAAAACTAAATAAATGGTACTTGAAGATACAACTTTTCGTAGATTCACTTAGACAAGTCTCAAGTACAAAGTGGTTCCTTGATGGGTGCAACATCCTCTCCCCCATATTACAAGTTTCGTCCTCGAAACTTAAAAGCGTTAGTCAAAAAGATGAGGCTTCAAGTTCTTCATGTTTTCTTCCACCTCCCAAGTAGCTTCATCAATGGAATGGTTCTTCCATTGCACATTAACCATGGGTATGGATCGTCTCCTTAATGCCTTTTCCTTACGATCAATTATCTTTTCAGGTTCTTCCACGTATGTTGCGTTGGCTTCAATCCTCAAAGGCTGTTCCTCTATAATATGGTCAGACTCGTGCACATACCGACGAAGTTGTGATACGTGGAATACACATGTAATTGAGATAGTGATGGCGGTAGTGCTAGCCGGTAAGCAACTTCTCCAATTCTTTCAAGAACCTCATAGGGTCCAATAAACCTTGGGCTTAACTTCCCTTTGATACCGAATCTCTTAACTTCCTTTTGATACCTTCAAGAATACCTTTTCCCCAGTTTGAAATTCCAACGGTCGCCGTTTCTCATCTGCCCAAACCTTGCTTCTATCTTGGGCCGCTTGTAACCTTTGCTTTATGATCATTATCTTCTCTCGAGTCTGTTCTACTAGATCAGGTCCGGTAAGAATCTAATCTCCGATTTTATCCCAGTAGAGTGGAGAACAGCACTTTCTTCCGTAAAGTGCTTCATACGGAGCCATCCCTATAGATCGATGGTAACTGTTGTTATAAGAAAACTCCACCAATTTGAGACTCTTGTACCAACTTCCTCCAAAGTCGACTATACAAGTTCGCAGTATGTCTTCCAGCGTTTGGATGGTTCTTTCCGATTGACCATCTGTTTGGGGATGAAATGCAGAGCTCATTCGTATTTCAGTGCCCATCGCTTTTTGAAAGGCTGTCCAAAATCGTGATGTAAAGCGAGGGTCGCAGTCACAAACAATGCTTAGGGGCACTCCATGAAGACTCACAATTTGATCAACATATATTGTAGCCAACTTCTCCATAGGAGCCTTGATCGTCTTGCCATGAAATGAGCGGATTTGGTTAGACGATCCACAACCACCCAAATGGTATCATGTCCGTTCTTCGTTCTTGGTAGGTCTGTGACAAAATCCATAGTAATTTGGTCCCACTTCCATTCGGGAACTTCAAGAGGTTGTAGTAACCCAGCGGGTCTCTAATGTTCCGCTTTCACCTTCTGGCAAACAAGGCATTTCTCTACAAACTCTGCAATTTGTCTTTTCATGCCATGCCACCAGAATCTTTGTTTCAAGTCTTGGTACATCTTATTGGCTCCAGGGTGGATAGATAATCGAGAGTTGTGGGCCTCACGAAGAACTTCATTCTTTACATCTTCATCATTGGGTACACACAGTCTTTCTCGAAACCACAAGCTATCATCATTTCTGACCTTAAACTCCTCAGATGGTTTCGTTCTCAACATGTCCTTTATTTTCTTTAAAGTTTCATCCTTTTCTTGGCCCTCTTTAATCTTGTCTATCAGCGAAAGGATCAATACCAACTTTGCGAGCATGCCCTCAATGGAATCAACCACCTCCAGATCAAATTCTTCCATGTCACGCTGCAGAGGTGGTTGGCGCGGATGGCTTGTCTTTCTACTCAGCACGTCGGCTACCTTATTGGCTTTTCTCGGATGATACTGAATAGAAAGGTCGCAGTTCTTCATCAACTCTAGCCATCTTCGTTGACGCATGTTCAATTCTTTTTGGGTGAAGAGGTACTTGAGGCTCTTGTGATCTCTGAAAATTTTGCACCTCTCACCATACAAATAGTGTCTCCATATTTTTAGGGCAAAGTCTACGGCTGCTAATTCAAGATCATGTACCGGGTAATTTTGTTCAAATGGTTTTAACTGTCGGGATGCATACGCAATCACTCGATCTTTCTGTATCAGTACACATCCAAGTCCATTCTTAGAGGCATCACTATATACCACAAAATTTTCACCAGGAATGGGTTGTGCTAAAACTGGGGCAGAGGTTAGTTTCTCTTTTAACTCAGTAAAACGCTTTTCACAATCTGAGGTCTATTCAAACTTGGTCTTTTTCTGTGTCCAGCGGGTAAGAGGCATAGCAGTTCGAGAAAATCCTTCAACAAACTTACTATAGTAGCCGACGAGACCGAGAAAACTTCACACTTCTGTAACGTTGGTCGGCCTTAACCACTCTGTGATTGCCTCGATTTTCTTGGGATCTACGGATATACCATCCTCAGATATCACGTGTCCCAGAAATGCTACACTGCGTAGCCAGAATTCACACTTACTAAATTTAGCGTACAGTTATTTTCTCCGTAGAATGTCAAGGACGATCCTTAAATAGATTACGTGGGTCTCTTCATCAGGTGAGTAGATCAAAATATCGTCGATGAAGACTACAACGAACTTGTTTAGTTGTTCTTGAAATACTCGATTCATTAGATCCATAAACGCTGCGGGGGCATTGGTCAGTCCGAATGGCATTACAAGAAATTCGTAATGTCCATAACGAGTTCTGAATGCAGTTTTCGGGACGTCCTCAGCTTTGATCATCAATTGGAAATATCCCGAGCGAAGATCAATCTTACTAAAAATCCATGCCCCCTGCATCACGATATTTTTAGGTAGGGTTTACAATAGACTTATCATTAAAATAAAGTTTTGAATCGCTTACCCGAAGCTGATCGAATAGATCGTCAATCCTAGGCAATGGGTACTTGTTCTTTATAGTGATCTTGTTGAGTTCTCGATAGTCTATACATAACCGCATACTTCCGTCCTTTTTCTTTACAAACACTACGGGGGAACCCAAGGCGAAACACTAGGGCGAATGAGTTTCTTTTCTAGCAATTCGCGTAACTGTTCCTTCAACTCTTTTAGTTCCGCAGGTGCCATTCGATAGGGAGCCTTTGATATTGGCTCAGCTCCAGGTACTAGGTTAATTTCAAAAGATATCTCGCGGCCTGGAGGAAGACCCGGTAATTCTTCCGGAAAAACATCTGGATATTCTTGGACCACTGGAACTTGGGAGAGGTCGGAGGGTGCTTGATCGACATTTATTGCATAAATGAGAAACCCTTCATGTCCTTTCCTCAACGCCTTACTGGCGCGAATCATATTTACATAAACGTTCTTGGGACACTTCCTTAACTTTGATCCTCCTTGAAAGGTTACTTCCTTACGTGTGGGGTCCTTAAAAGTAACCTGTTTTTCGTTACAATCGATGTTGGCAAAATTCTTGGAGAGCCAATCCATCCCAAGAATCACATCAAAGTCCGTCATGGGTATGAGAATCAGGTCAGCATCAAACCGGTGATCATCGAAATCAATCTCGTAGTTTCTGAATATATGGTGAGACACAAGCACCTGATCCCCAGCTGCTTGAACTCTATAGGGTGTATCACTATAGGTTGGGTTGTGCCCAATATTCTTTGCGAATTTCTTTGATATAAAGGAATGGCTAGCACCGCTATCAAATAGTACATTGGCAGGTACTGAGCATACTAAAATAGCTCCTGAATCATGCAAGATTTACTAAACACAATAGGGCAACAATATTTGTAAAAATTTAAGCATTGCATAAATTTTAGAATATACCTGCCACCACATCATTGGCCTCTTCAGCAGCTGCGTCAGTCATAACGTGAACTCTTGCATTGGTATGCTGACGCTGATTCTTAGGTGGTTGCTGTTGCTGGGCCCCTTTTTCTGTGCAATCCTTGACCATGTGTCTTGTCTTTCCACATCCAAAGCAGGTAGTTCCCTTATCCGGAGAGTCTTTGAGGATGTGGCCCGCCTTGCTGCATCCGCAAAACGTTCCTACCTGGCAGTAGCATTCCCCAACATGGCGCTTATTGCAGTGAGGGCAACTCGGAATAGCAGACTGCTCGCCTTGATTCTTTGACTGGTCTTTTGGGAACGGCGTTGAAATCGATTCTTCCCTTAGCGTCCTGGGCCCCTTGAGTTTTGCTTGGTAGCTTTGCGGGACCCTCCATTCCTGGATGTTTCCCTTCCTCGTTTCTGTTCGATCTCATCGCGGCGAATGATATCTCTCTCTATTCTGTAACAAGCGTCCAAAAGTGCACCAAAGTTTGTCGGGTTCGCGTTGACCAATCAGTTCCTGATCCTAGGGTTTAACCCCCTTTCAAACTTTAACATTTTGGTTTCTTCATCGTTCATAGTAGATGGTTGGAATCTTCCCAGAGCTATGAACCTGTTAGCATATTCTGCGACTGTCATCCCTTGTTCTTGTACTAGCAATTCAAACTCATGCCTCTTCTACAGCTTAACGAAGGGTGGTATGTAAAATTTGTTGAATTCCTGGAGAAATCTCTCCCATGGGATCGGCATTGGAAGAGATTGCATGTTGGCCTTCCACCATTGGTTGGCTTCTCCAAGTAGGAACGGCCTGACCGTCCGAGTCTTTACTTCCTCAGGTGCTCGAATCAGTTCGAAACAATTTTCTACTTCGTCTAGCCACTTCTCAGCGACATCTGAATCTGACTTTCCTTTGAAAGGCGGAACATTAGCTCTATTCAACTTTTCAAAGTAGTATTGGGCATCCCTGACCTGTTTGTGGGGCTGAGGGACATTCTGTTGCAACATCACTTGGCCAATTTGGGTCACGATCTGGCAGAAATTCTGGAAGGCATTCATATCTGGCATCATTTGTGGTAAAGGCCCCTGGGGTAGGGGAACGTTCTGAATCGGAGGCGTGTTTTGGTCTTGTGGTGGCGGTGGAGGGACCTGAGCAGGTGGAGGAGGAATAGGCTCCTGCACCTCTGGTCTGACTTTTGCCGATCTGCCTCGTGGTCGCACCATCTGCATTATGCAGTGTCGGGTTTATATCCAAAGTGGGAGTGTCATAATAAGTGACATAATTTAATTCATAATCCCATAGAATTTCTAAGTGGGCATGCAAGTAGCTACGTTATGAATTAAATTCTATAATTGTTATAGACTAGGGTTTTATCATTAGGTTGAACCCTAATTTTCCAGTCTAAGTCATCCTAGTCTAAGGTCAACTCTCATCTAGGATCATGACTTAGATCTAAAATCAAACTTAGTTGACTAAGATCATAACTTAATTCTATATTCTGCCCGGATCTAGAGCCTTAGCTCTGATACCACCTGTAGCGCCCTGCACCCCGGCCCAGCCAGATACGGTGCGCTCACCGTACTTCACTACGGAGAGTACCAGGCGTCAGTCCATATCATGACAAAGTCCAGAATAAAATATGTGGACTTACATGCTTACACGTAAACAAGTAAGCAAAACCGAGGCAGAATATAAACTTTCAAAATAAAAACGTCTACGCAACCATCCTTAGTTTTACAACCCAATCATAAAGTACATAAGTCCCAAAAGTAATTGTTTCCATCACGATTTCATAAAAGATCCTCGATCATAACCATCTCGCCAAATCTCTTAAGTCATCCACCTCTCGCGCTTCTACGGGTAAGGAACCCTAGGTTCTTCTTCGATCCATTCAACTTTATTTCCTGCGGCCTCTGAGAGGAAAAATATAAGGGGTGAGTGACAATGTCACCAGCAAGTAAACTATAAATAATCGTGAATTAAATGGAAAGTACATACAAGAACCGAACCCCCAAAAATTCGGTTTAGAAACATACCTGACCTTCCATCCAACACCCGTAAGTAATCAACTCATAAATTATCAAAGATTAATACTTCTCAAAATTCATAACTTACAAAGGTTCATAACCGATAACAGTTCATAACTTATTAAAAGATCATCGCTCAATAAAGAGCATAACTTAGGAACTAAGAAGTCATAACATCTTAGTCTAAGTATCACGTACCCATATTCGATGACTCAATAAATGCTACATGCATGAGTATGTACGTGTGATGCATCATGATGAAAATGAAAATAAGTTCCTTAGTTCTTTCATTCAAAACATCATCGTCCAGAAAACAAGAGAGTATTCAGATCTATTCTCCCGGATCTGAGGCGGTCACTTATTTCTCTTCGAATCTATTATTCCCGGATTCGGAGCGGTCACGTCATCAATCATAATTACCAGGTCTATTCTCTCCGGGCCTGTACGGTCAATATAATCATAATCATGTCTATTCTCTCCGGGTCTGAACGGTCAATACCATCAGATCAATTAACCCCGGATCAGGAGCGGGTCCTACTGGCCAGAAAACACACGGTACCAGTGGGAAGCGTTCTTTTAAAAACAGAATCTTTTCTTTAAAAACGCTTTTTCATCATTCTTCCTCATAAAATCAGTTCCATAAATCATGTAAATGACGATGATGCAATGCAAGACATGTACTATGAAATCCATGACACGATGCGTTACATATATGCAAGTACAACGTCATTCTTTAGGCTAGAAAAATTTCTAGAATTATAGTACCAACCGCGCGGCCCTAAAACCTCACAGTTTTGGCTGGTTATCATGATTTTTCATCACACATATGCATAAGGTATCTTATCTATTCTCCATATAAATTTCGTAACGTTGTGAGACGTGTAAGACCCTCAATTTATTTAATTACAAAACAGGGTACTGC
This sequence comes from Eustoma russellianum, assembly GCA_036186865.1. Taxonomy (NCBI): domain Eukaryota; kingdom Viridiplantae; phylum Streptophyta; class Magnoliopsida; order Gentianales; family Gentianaceae; genus Eustoma; species Eustoma russellianum. The sequence continues at coordinate 33,964,515 of AP025044.1, forward strand.
TGAATTTCAGCAGTACAATGTCCTTTCTTATACTTTTCTTTTAAGCCCATTAGGCTTTATTTAATTTGGGCCAACCCCGGAAATTGCTGTAGACATACCAATAATTAACGGTCATAGGCCCAAACTATACAAATAAGTCTATGCCCACCAAAACAAAGCCCCACAACAAGTTCTTCAATAATGCCAAAAATTCCAGATTTGTAACACCAACTTAGCTTTGGTGATTACCCCTTAAAATAATAATTCTAAGCTAAGTGGTTTACATGAAAAATACTCATATATGTCTTAAGTAATTATCATAAAAGTTTCGCAGCATTATAATAACTTTAAAGGGGTCATTAATTCTTTTCTCAAAACGGGTACATGCTGATTTCTAGAGTGACCAATTTTACTACGAATTTTATTGTGACCAAATCATAAGTCCTTTTTAAAAAATTCCAACTCAAAAACTTAGTAAATACATAGGACTAGCATCCTACCAAAAATCAGCCCAATTGCATATTTCTAGGGTCTTTTTCCGGGTCAATCATTATGTCACATAAAATCTGTTCAGTCCAGTAATTTCCAGCTTGACCAGTTTTACTAAAAATTCCGTTAAAAATAAACCGTAACTCCTTTAAACAAAATTCCAACTCACATATTTGCTAAACACATAGGGCTAGTGTTACGCCAAAAATTAACTAAATTGAATACTTCTAAAGTCCATTTTCAGGTCCTACAATACGTCACGATAATCTGCCATGTTCCAGTAAATTCTAATTTTGTCACATTCCCTTACTAAAATGTCCCAAATTGAGTTGTTTGGCTTAAACACCTTATTAAACATCAAGTACACCTTTAGCATGTGGTTTTGCAGATTCTAGGACATTATAAAAGTCATCTACTTGTAGGATCTGCAAGGCACCACTAGAATGGGGGGGGGTTGAATAGATGGTGCGGAAAATATGGTTTTTAAAATTTCTTTAAACCTAACCAATTCAAGTTCTGAAAACAGATTCTGTTTTCAGGACCAGTTTTAAAACGTTTTTACAACTAGGTTAGAGGTCTCCAAAAATTATGAAATTTTGAGAGAACTTAGCCTCAGATGTTATGAGGGTCCCCTAAAAATTTCAAATCAAAATTCAACCTTTAACCCCTTCAAAAACCGTTGGCACTCAGATTGTGCAATTCTACCAGAAACGGTAGATGGTTTTGAAAAATTAATTCCTATTTGTGTGAATGTCCAAATGATCTGAAAATTTGACCAATAACTCCTCACACACTATATTTAAATGGGTTGAAACAGTTTTTGAAAATTCTTTTGGGAAGTAGGTCAAATACAACCAAAGTATCAACCTTTGCAAGTCTGAAAATCAGACTGCACTAGTCTCAGAACTTTTGATGTTTGACTGACCTATACTTGTCCAAAAGGGTTACAACTTGTGCCAAATTAACCCTAGAACGTTTATGTATGTTTCTGGAAATTTTTACAATTTTTGAAAATCGTTTACTATTTTTACGAACGTGAACAAGATGAGTAACCAGTGCAGAAACTGAAAAGTAAATGCTGAAAGTAAATTGCACCAAGAATTTTATACTGGTTCGGTTATAAACAACCTACTCCAGTCTTCAAGGAACACCTTCCTTGGTTCACACTAATCTCACACACGCAGTACACCTTACCGCAGGGTTGATAGAGTTACACCTTAACTCCAACCCTTTACAAACCTTGTATTGCTAGTACAATTAGCACGAACACCACCACCTTGCTAGAATGAAGATTGATCACACCTTGATCAATCTTTTACAAAGATGAGTGAATGGTGGTTTATATGAAGCCTATTCAAGATTGAAAGATGTAAAGTACAATAGGCTTTTACAAGAAAAGAGAGAAAGAAAGTGTAGGAGAAAAGAGGCTTGGCACTTTGATCACTTTAGAATGCAAATCTTGGTGTTGTATTTGTTTGTTCTTCTCTTCTCTCCTTATAGCATCCAGCCGTCCCCCCTTGTGCATCTCCTCCTCTTGAAAATTTTCTTTTAAGTGCTTGAGAGAGTGTAAGACATCATGGTGACAATGCTTTGCTTACTTGGCATCATTCCATTTGACCATCATTTAGTTGTTGCTTACTTGGCACCTCTTTATTGGCTCAATGTTGTCATCATTTGATGACATGGAAAATCTGAAATAATCACTTAATATTTGCCAAAAAATCAACCATTAAGTCATACCATAATTCACAAATTCTCTCATAAATTTCAAGACAAGAAAATATCTCCTTTCCAAGCTCAAGAAAATCGGCCAACACATATTTTCAATGCTGAAATTTTCAGCATTTACATCATGGAATAAATTCAGATTATTTGCCATTTTCCTTTGAATTTTTGTCATAAAAATAAATCAATTTCATATGGTAAGTCTAGCTAGCAAATGAAGAGTGAACTTGGACACAATGTGAGATAAATTTCGGCCAGCACACCCTTCACACATGCTGAGAAATTTCAGCATGTGTGATAGGTAAAATATCACACTTAATTACCTTACATAATTTTCAAATTATTTCCATAACTCCTTCAATTAATCCTTTAAAAAAAATTGACAAAATATCTTGTCTTAGCCATGAAGAATTCGGCCACCATGTGTGTAACATGCTGAAATTTTCAACATGTGACATAAGAGAGGTATATGTTGAATACTTACCTTTTGTAGCTTCTCTTCTTTGATTCATCAACATTGTATGATTGATCCTTGACCAATCAACATGCCAACAAGGCTCCACATATGCTTCAAACCAGCTGTAGGTGGCGTTGAGTGTGTTTGTACATGTGCTGAAATTTATTTTTGCTAACTTTGTAAAATAGTGCACATTTAATAATACACACATGTAATATTCCAATCAGCCCTTAATTTAATTTTCTAGAACACTTTAAGATGTATATTATATGTAAAAAGTGTCTAGATATGTGCCACATGATGTTCAAGAAAAACGTTCCATGTTATGTGCGTAGAAAACCGAATTTTCGATATTTATCGATTACCCGATTTTTCTCTAATTTAAATTCCAACTTTTGCACATGATATATATATTATGTTATACATAATATATATAATATATACATTAAATTTCAGCAATTGGCTGATTTAAAGTGGTACCATAAACATGTGACAAAATTAAAATTGGAATCTTCACATTTTGGCCTAAATGTGGGGTGATTTGTGTGTGCCAACATGGAAAGTATTTTTGCCTGATTTTTCAGTGATGTGCACGAAATTTACATCAATTTTTGATGTATATGGGCTGGCCATTTATTTATGGCAAGTACGTGAAACATTGGCGAAGTTTCGGTATTCGCCCGATACGACAAATTTCGGTTTAGAACCTTTTATCGTGTCGTATTTAATTCGTCATCACCATATCTTATATCATATGATATAAGACCTGAATATACTCATAAATATGAGTTAAGTATAGTGGTGTGACGTTAACGTACGTACGTAAGATATATAACGTGTCGGTAGTACGTTGGAATACATGTGTATGTGCCTTTTTAAAAAACTATCTGAAAATATAGTATATATATGTATAAAAGGCGTGTGACATTGAATGTGGGGAGGAGGAGAAAACTTTCCTTCCTTAGCCTTGTTGCCTTTGTGCCTTTTCCAAATGAATCTTCCTTTAATGAACTACTTAGTTTATTAAACTAAGTACTTCACTTAATGAACTAATTTAGTTCATTAATGGTGGCACCTGAAAATAGTATAAACTCAACAAATGTTCGCCATATGATGTAAGCTTTAATGCTTCATGGCTCGTTAGTACGGCAACATAATATATAAGCTAAATAAGGCAAGTAATGACAAGTTATCATGCATACATGTACACACTTATACACGTTTGTATATATGTATATATATTCAACGTTTCTTATTTTGAAATCACTCAAACCCTCTTATTTCTACAATCTCCCCCTTTTGATGATTTTCAAAATAACTAGTGTACATGATTTAAGTGCTATCTCTCCCCCTTGAATTATGCACAGATTTGAAATTTGAATTTCGAATTTCAAATCCGGCTCCCCCTTGATTCATGCAATTAGGATCAATCAGTCTCTCTCTCCCCCTTAAATCATGCTTCTCTCTCCCCCTTTATTTTGGAAAGTTAATCAAAAGATCCCTGTTAAAAAGGAAAGTAAATCAAATAGTATCACATTAAAGCACATCAACGGGAATCATACCATGCTCTCGGCGCTTGCTTTAGGCCATATAGTGCCTTCTTTAGTTTGTACACATGATCTGGATGTTTCAAATCTTCAAAACCGGGTGGTTGCTTCACGTATACTTCTTCTTGTATGAATCCGTTTAGAAAAGCACTTTTGACGTCCATTTGATACAATTTAAAATCTTTCATGCAAGCAATGGCAAGTAAGAGTCGTATAGCTTCTAAACGTGCTACGGGTGCAAATGTTTCATCGTAGTCTATTCCTTCTTCTTGATTATATCCTTGAGCTACGAGTCTTGTTTTATTTCTAACGACCTTTCCTTCTTCATTCATTTTATTCCTAAATACCCACTTTGTGCCTATAATTGTCTTATCTTGTGGTCGTGGCACTAAATCCCATACATCATTTCTAACGAATTGATTAAGTTCGTCATGCATAGCATCAATCCAAGATGAATCACTCAAAGCATCATGCACATTTTTGGGCTCAATTTCAGAAATCATAGCATGAAATTCATTTATTTCATCCGAAGTGATTCTTCTACGTGGTCGCACACCGTGAGTGATGTCTCCTATGACGAGATCATGTGGGTGATCTCTATGCCATCTTGGTTGATTATTTTCTAAGTTATCATGCATTTCTATATGATCATGCATTTCTAGTGTCTCATTCATCTCATGCATATCAAAAGAATCATTATCTTCATCCAAAACGGGTTTCAATTCAAAATCATCGTCATATTCCTTATCTTTATCAATCTCTCCAAATTCATTGAATTTAACATGAATAGATTCTATGATTTGTCTAGTGACAGGATCATAACATCTATATGCTTTTGAATTTATGGAATACCCAACAAAAATGCACTCAATTGATTTGGATTCAAATTTATCTAAATTATCCTTTGTATTCAAGACAAAGCATTTGCATCCAAACACACGAAAATAATCAATCTTAGGCATGCGATCATTCAAAATTTCGTAAGGCGTCTTGTTTATTTTCTTTCTTATAGATAGGCGATTTACAATATAGCATGCACAATTTACGGCTTCCGCCCACAGAAATCTAGGCAATTTATTTTCGCAAAGCATGGTTCTAGCAATTTCTTGTAGTGTGCGATTTTTTCTTTCTACTACTCCATTTAATTGTGGAGTTCTAGGTGGTGAAAACTCATGTTTAATCCCTTTTTCTTGACAAAACGAAATCATCTCTTTATTTTTAAACTCACCGCCTCTATCGCTTCTTATTTTTTCACATTTACACCGTATTGATTTTCGAGTTGTTTAATTAATTTAGCGATCTCTACGGCGCTATCATCCTTATGTGCAAGAAATAAAGTCCAAGTATAACGAGAAAAGTCATCAACAATCACGCATGCATAGTGACGCCCACCTAGACTTGTAGTGCGACTAGGACCAAACAAATCGATATGCAATAGTTCTAGTATTCTAGTCGTGCTTATTTCATTCTTCGGCTTAAGTGACTCACGTGTTTGTTTGCCTTTTATGCAAGATTCACACAACTGAAAGTTGTCTAAATCAAGCGTAGGCAATCCCCGTACTAGGTTCTTTCGTTGCAATTTTTCTAGTGTAAAAATACCTATGTGTCCTAAACGTCTATGCCACAAATTCACATTGGGTTCATTTGACATAAAACATTTAACTTTAGCGTCTACTACATCATCCATAGATAGTGTAAAGATATTTCCTTCTCGTTTTCCTTTTAAAACGGTTTCTCCATTTTTATTTATTATATTGCAATAAGGGTGAGTAAAACAAACATTGAAGCCATTGTCAACAAATTGAGAAATACTAAGAAGATTGTAGGATAAGTTGCTTACCAAAAATACGTTGGAGATTTGAAGTGTATTCGGATTGCCAATCGTACCTTTTCCAATGATCTTGCCTTCATTGTTGTCTCCAAAGGTCACGGATCCACCTTTTGTGACCTTCTTTAATTTGGAGAACAGGCTCGGGTCACCCGTCATGTGCCTCGAGCAACCACTGTCAAGGAACCACTTTATTGATGTGTCTTTTGATGAGTGGTCTCCCTGCAATGTGAAAAGGTGATTTAGGTACCCTTTTAATTTTGGGTCCTTTCGAGTTAGTTAATCACCTTTTGGTAAAAGTACCTTTCGGTACCCATACTTGGGTTATCCTTCTCGGTCTATCAAATGGCAAGAATGAAGGTGCGATATAATATACATGTGGTGCATGTACTTTGGGTCTTTGCCCAAGGACTCCTCTATACTCATTGAATGAAGGACGCTTTTGATGTGTCCTTGTGTGCGTGTGCGTAGTGCGTGGATGATATGTATTTCGTGTATGCATTGTTCTTTTCTTCTCATATCTATATGGTACAACGTTATATTTCACATGATATGAGGGAGTGGGGCGTGTGGAAGGAGGTGCTTTTTGCGTCATCTTAGACGCCTCTTGATGCTTAGGGGTGTCTACTTTCTTAGACACAACAAACTTGGTTGGTTTGGTTGATACTTCGTTAGTATCAACGTATCCCAATCCAGTTTTGTCACTGTCATGCTTTTGCGATAATATGATGCGATGCAGCATGTTTGACCCTGTATCGAATTGTTTCATCATTTTCTCTAAATCTGTATTCCTTGATTTCAAATTTGAAATCTCGGATATCATTTCATTATTTTGAGAAGTCAATGATGAGATCTCGGTTTTTAATGCAGTGATGACACATGAAGACTCTTTCTTTGAATCGCTTAATTGAGCGACAAGATTCTCGTTAGAAGATTCTAACAGTTTCTTGTCTTCAATTAAACGTTTCTTTTCTTTTGCGAGAGTCTTAGTAAATTTATGTAATTCAAGATACTGACTAAAAAGATCATCATAAGAAGGTTCAGAGTCAGAGTCAGAATCGGATGATACCTCATTAGACGCCTTTGAAGCGAAGCAAACTTGAGCGGTCTCCTCTTCGGTCTCAGTTTCAGAGTCTGATGAGTCACTCCATGTGGAGGCCTTTAGTGCACGTTTCCTTTGTTTAGGATCTGAGACGAGTCTATTTTTGTTCCGCTCCTTGTCAGGGTATTTATTAGTTTGCTTTTCTTTGTTTGGGCAGTCATATGATAAGTGTCCGAGTTTGCCGCATTCATAACATTTAATATCCTTATCATTTGACTTGTTTTTATTTCTCTTAGATGTAGTGCCCTTGTTTTTATTTCTAAATGACTTTCTCATGAATCTTCTTAGTCCTTTAGCCAATAGAATTAAATCATCATTATCCGATTCGGAATCACTATCATCTACGTGATCGGAGGGAGGGGAGACGTATTCATTTGATTTAAAAGCAATTGTCTTACCTTGTTTAGATGATTCCGATTTCCGAATAGTAAGTTTGTTTTCATAAACTTTGAGTGAGCCAATGAGTTCTTCCATTTTTATTGATTTAGTCTCCTTACTTTCTTCTATAGCAGTCACTTTAGGGTCCCATTCCGAAGGAAGGCTTCGTAGGACTTTCTGTACCTTTTCCTGCGTAGTAAAAGCCTTACCAAGAGACTCAAGAGAGTTATAGATGTTAGTTAAACGAAGATCCATATCTACAATCGACTCATTAGGCAACAATTTAAAAGACTCAAGAGTAGACATGAGCATATTAATTTTTGACTCTTTTACTTGACTCGTGCCTTCGTGTTTCATTTCTAGAATTCTCCACATTTCTTGTGCACTCGAACAATTTGACACATAACTAGACTCACTTTTACTTAATCCGTTTAAAAGCAATTGCATAGCCCTAGCATTCATACTAAGTTTCTTTTTATCATCACTCGTATATTCTTGTCTAGTTTTAATTACTTCTAAAGTAACTCCGTCTACAGTGGATACATTAGATGGGACATATGGACCATCTTCAATTATTGACCAAAGATCTATATCTATAGCCATAAGAAAAAGTTTCATCCTAAGTTTCCATTGAATAAAGGACTCACCGTCAAAAAGTGGAGGCCTTTGGCTCGACATACCTTCTTGTTCGGTTTTGAGATTTGTGGATGCCATCTCACTGAATCGTTGGATTCCTTGTAGTGAGTATTCCTGCGCTCTGATACCACTTGTAGGATCTTCAAGGCACCACTAGAAGGGGGGGGGGTTGAATAGATGGTGCGGAAAATATGGTTTTTAAAATTTCTTTAAACCTAACCAATTCAAGTTCTGAAAACAGATTCTGTTTTCAGGACCAGTTTTAAAACGTTTTTAAAACTAGGTTAGAGGTCTCCAAAAATTATGAAATTTTGAGAGAACTTAGCCTCAGATGTTATGAGGGTCCCCTAAAAATTTCAAATCAAAATTCAACCTTTAACCCCTTCAAAAACCGTTGGCACTCAGATTGTGCAATTCTGCCAGAAACGGTAGATGGTATTGAAAAATTAATTCCTATTTGTGTGAATGTCCAAATGATCTGAAAATTTGACCAATAACTCCTCACACACTATATTTAAATGGGTTGAAACAGTTTTTGAAAATTCTTTTGGGAAGTAGGTCAAATACAACCAAAGTATCAACCTTTGCAAGTCTGAAAATCAGACTGCACTAGTCTCAGAACTTTTGATGTTTGACTGACCTATACTTGTCCAAAAGGGTTGAAACTTGTGCCAAATTAACCCTAGAACGTTTATGTATGTTTCTGGAAATTTTTACAATTTTTGAAAATCGTTTACTATTTTTACGAACGTGAACAAGATGAGTAACCAGTGCAGAAACTGAAAAGTAAATGCTGAAAGTAAATTGCACCAAGAATTTTATACTGGTTCGGTTATAAACAACCTACTCTAGTCTTCAAGGAACACCTTCCTTGGTTCACACTAATCTCACACACGCAGTACACCTTACCGTAGGGTTGATAGAGTTACACCTTAACTCCAACCCTTTACAAACCTTGTATTGCTAGTACAATTAGCACGAACACCACCACCTTGCTAGAATGAAGATTGATCACACCTTGATCAATCTTTTACAAAGATGAGTGAATGGTGGTTTATATGAAGCCTATTCAAGATTGAAAGATGTAAAGTACAATAGGCTTTTACAAGAAAAGAGAGAAAGAAAGTGTAGGAGAAAAGAGGCTTGGCACTTTGATCACTTTAGAATGCAAATCTTGGTGTTGTATTTGTTTGTTCTTCTCTTCTCTCCTTATAGCATCCAGCCGTCCCCCCTTGTGCATCTCCTCCTCTTGAAAATTTTCTTTTAAGTGCTTGAGAGAGTGTAAGACATCATGGTGACAATGCTTTGCTTACTTGGCATCATTCCATTTGACCATCATTTAGTTGTTGCTTACTTGGCACCTCTTTATTGGCTCAATGTTGTCATCATTTGATGACATGGAAAATCTGAAATAATCACTTAATATTTGCCAAAAAATCAACCATTAAGTCATACCATAATTCACAAATTCTCTCATAAATTTCAAGACAAGAAAATATCTCCTTTCCAAGCTCAAGAAAATCGGCCAACACATATTTTCAATGCTGAAATTTTCAGCATTTACATCATGGAATAAATTCAGATTATTTGCCATTTTCCTTTGAATTTTTGTCATAAAAATAAATCAATTTCATATGGTAAGTCTAGCTAGCAAATGAAGAGTGAACTTGGACACAATGTGAGATAAATTTCGGCCAGCACACCCTTCACACATGCTGAGAAATTTCAGCATGTGTGATAGGTAAAATATCACACTTAATTACCTTACATAATTTTCAAATTATTTCCATAACTCCTTCAATTAATCCTTTAAAAAAAATTGACAAAATATCTTGTCTTAGCCATGAAGAATTCGGCCACCATGTGTGTAACATGCTGAAATTTTCAACATGTGACATAAGAGAGGTATATGTTGAATACTTACCTTTTGTAGCTTCTCTTCTTTGATTCATCAACATTGTATGATTGATCCTTGACCAATCAACATGCCAACAAGGCTCCACATATGCTTCAAACCAGCTGTAGGTGGCGTTGAGTGTGTTTGTACATGTGCTGAAATTTATTTTTGTTAACTTTGTAAAATAGTGCACATTTAATAATACACACATGTAATATTCCAATCAGCCCTTAATTTAATTTTCTAGAACACTTTAAGATGTATATTATATGTAAAAAGTGTCTAGATATGTGTCACATGATGTTCAAGAAAAACGTTCCATGTTATGTGCGTAGAAAACCGAATTTTCGATATTTATCGATTACCCGATTTTTCTCTAATTTAAATTCCAACTTTTGCACATGATATATATATTATGTTATACATAATATATATAATATATACATTAAATTTCAGCAATTGGCTGATTTAAAGTGGTACCATAAACATGTGACAAAATTAAAATTGGAATCTTCACATTTTGGCCTAAATGTGGGGTGATTTGTGTGTGCCAACATGGAAAGTATTTTTGCCTGATTTTTCAGTGATGTGCACGAAATTTACATCAATTTTTGATGTATATGGGCTGGCCATTTATTTATGGCAAGTACGTGACACATTGGCGAAGTTTCGGTATTCGTCCGATACGACAAATTTCGGTTTAGAACCTTTTATCATGTCGTATTTAATTTGTCATCACCATATCTTATATCATATGATATAAGACCTGAATATACTCATAAATATGAGTTAAGTATAGTGGTGTGACGTTAACGTACGTACGTAAGATATATAACGTGTCGGTAGTACGTTGGAATACATGTGTATGTGCCTTTTTAAAAAAAATCTGAAAATATAGTATATATATGTATAAAAGGCGTGTGACATTGAATGTGGGGAGGAGGAGAAAACTTTCCTTCCTTAGCCTTGTTGCCTTTGTGCCTTTTCCAAATGAATCTTCCTTTAATGAACTACTTAGTTTATTAAACTAAGTACTTCACTTAATGAACTAATTTAGTTCATTAATGGTGGCACCTGAAAATAGTATAAACTCAACAAATGTTCGCCATATGATGTAAGCTTTAATGCTTCATGGCTCGTTAGTACGGCAACATAATATATAAGCTAAATAAGGCAAGTAATGACAAGTTATCATGCATATATGTACACACTTATACACGTTTGTATATATGTATATATATTCAACGTTTCTTATTTTGAAATCACTCAAACCCTCTTATTTCTACAATCTACACATCACTTCAAAACGGTTTGAATGGTACACATATCATTCCTTTGGCTTTGCACAACATGTTCATACTAGAATTCACCCTTGGTATAATTGGTATATACGTACCCTACCCCCAAAACAGCCCATTTATACGTATGCAAGGGCAAAAATCATATATCCATAACGAACATATTAAGCTTAATCAAGAAGCACACATCTTGCTCATACCTTTACACCAAAAGTTGCAATTTATCACAAGAACTACATTAATTTCCCCTACTTCCATCCAACCGTTTCCCATACATGTCAAAGAGGAAATCTTTGTCACATTCACCTTAGGGTTGCATCATATTCATACATAAAAAGGACAAAGAATCCATTTTAACTAAAATCTCAAACATGCAAGCCACCTTACTCATGAGTCTGAAAACTACATGCTTCAAACCTAGTGTTTTATATCTAAGATTGAACCTAGAAACATCTAGACATTCAAGCATATACTTTCACATACAATCCATGAGTATTTATAGTGTACTTGCCTTTCTCACACTCCCACCTTTCCTTAGCTTGAAATGTGTATGAAATGGGTGAAGCCTTTCTCTTCTTCACATATGAACCCCATGGTTTTGAAGAGGAAAAAGAGAACAATTGTTAGTCCATGTTCTTAAGTGAAAGATGTTTCAAGGTAGAGGTTAAATGGACTCACCAAAATTGAACTTGCGTGGTGTTCAAACCTCTTAGAGCTAGCACCTCTTAAAAGCTTGAAAATTTTGAACCTAGTGACCATGGAGGTCACGGTTTTCATGAGCAAGAAAAAGGGCAACATGAGCTTCAATCTATGTAAAATATAGAAATCCCCTTAAGAGTTGAGGGTTTACTTACCTAGACCAACTTGATCTTGGATGAATCCTAGGTCTTCTTTGCTCAACCTTGGTCGTGTGCTTTGGGAAGGGGAAGAGAGAAAACCTTCTTGCTCTTTGTGGGTTCTTTGAGGGTTGGAAGTAAGGAATGTTCTAGGGTTATCTTGGAGGGAATTTTTCCTTATTAGGCTAAGGTATTCGCCGTTGGGGGGTAAGAGGGGAATAAGGGATTACCACGGTAGGGTTAGGGTAATTAAATTTGGTTGCTTTAGTTAATCAAGGTTACTTTATGACTAACTTGAGTTACTTTATTCCAATCATAGTTACTTTAATGCAACTAGGGTTACTTTAAATCTTAACTTGATTTACTTTAACCTTGTGGTTAAGGTAAAGTAATCATGGTAAAATAATGAAAGGCTCTCTGGTTGCCCACTTGAGGGGTATCCGGCGGTTGGGTCTTAATGACCCTAACGATGCTTAATTCTTTTTAATAAAAAGTCATGTGGTGGTTGTCTTATGTTAATTAATTATTTTCCCCCTTTTTCTTTTAAAATAAAAACATTAGGGAAATCTTGAGTTCTTTTGGGCTAAGGGCCGAGAAATTGGGTGAATGTTGGAAACAATTTTGCCCATTACCTAAAATTGTTTAATTGCTAATTGGGCTCACTTAAAAGATGGCTCTTAAGATTTCTCTTCTTGAAATCTTAAGAAATCCTCTAAGGCGTTCTTTATCCCTTATGGCCGAAATCTCCCAAGCTCTTGGGAGTGAATTGGGCCACTTCACATAGTCCAATATTCATGCTTGAATTTTTATGCAATACTTTCCTTAACACAATCTAATTAAAGAAGTAATTATAAAACTAAATAAATGGTACTTGAAGATACAACTTTTAATAAATACACTTAGACAAGTCTCAAGTACAAGGTGGTTCTTTGTTGAGCGCAACAATATAAGTCATGGTGATGACAAAATTATTACGACACGTTACAAGGTTTTAAACCAAAAATTGTCGTATCGGGTGACTACTGAAACTTCGCCAACGTGTCACGTACTTGCCATATATAGATGGCCAGCCCCTACACTTCAAAAATGGCCACAAATTTCGTGGCTTACATGGTATATTCAGCCATAAAATCATTCCATGTTGGCACACACAAATCACCCCCAATTAAGGCCAAATTGTGGGGATTGCTTTTATGTCACATGTGGCGCCATTTGTCTAAGCCATTAAGAGCTGAATATTCAAATTTTTTTATGTATATTATGTGTTACATAATATATATATATAACATGTGCAAAAAGTTTGAATTTAATCGGAGAAAAATCGTGTAATTGACAGAAGTCAAAACTTTGGTTTCCTACAAACACGACACATGGAACGTGTTTGGCATGACATGTAACATGTATCTAGACACTTTTTACATATTCAATACATATTAAAGTGTTCTACAAAATTCAAATTAGGTCTGATTATAATTTACCATATATGTGTGAATATTGTGCATTATTTGACAAAGTTTACCAAAAGAAAATTCAGCACATGTGCAGGAATTTCACACGCCATTTTCAGCTTTTTTGGAGCCTAGATGGATCTTTTTTGGCACCTTCATTGGTGTAAAATAAGTCACACATGATGGATGACTTTGAAGAGGGCAACATACAAGGAAAGATTTCAAAAATGCAACACATGCTGAAATTTTCAGCACATGTAAATGTGATCGAATTTACTATTCATTTGTCCTTAATTTGCATCCCAAAATTGAAGGGATTGAATGGTGATTATTTGGTAGTGTTTTGAATTCTTTTTGGCACAAGTTTTTCAAGTTAATCTCAGATTTTTACAGCACACTAAATGGTTACAAGGTTAGACCAATCATGAAGTGCCAAGTAAGCAAAGCCAAGACGTTCATCCAATCAAGTTGTGCCAAGTAAGCAAGTTGATGTCACATTTGCACAAAACATTCTTCAAAGGACTTAAAAGACAATTCTCATATTCTCTCAAGTGCAAAAAAGTGTCTTCCACTTTCTTCTTCTACCTTTCTTTTTTCTTCTCTCTCAAAACTATTGTTCTTATATTCAAATATATTGAATAGGCTTTGTATAGACCACCATACACGCTCATTGTTGTAAAAGGTTGATCAAGGTGTGATCAATCCTTCATTCATTCGGTGGTGGTGTTCGTCAAAGGTGTGATTGCTTGTATCATTTGTAAAGGGTTGGAGTTGGTGCGTAACTCCAGCAACCTTCATGGTAAGGTGTTATTTTGTGGTTAGTGATAACCAAGGAAGGTGTCCTCGAAGACTGGAGTAGGTTGTGTTAACCGAACCAGTATAAAATTCTCGGTGTTATTACTTTTAGCACTTTACTTTCAGTTTCTAGCACGGTGCATCATTTTAATTTCAGTAGTAAAAATATCAAACAAATTTTAAAAATCACAAAACTTTGCAGAAACATAGCCACACCTCTTAAGTTTCATTTGGTGCAAGTTTCAACCTATTTGGACAAGTATAAGTCATTCAAACGTTAATAGTTCTGAGACTAGTGCAATCTGATTTTCAGACTTGCAAAGGTTGAGAACTTTAACGTATTTGACCTACTTCTCAAAGGAATGTTTTAAAACTGTTTCAAACCATTAAAATACACATCTTTAGGGGTTTGTAATTAAACTTTCAGACCATTTAGATTCACGGATAAATCGGAATAAATTTTTCAAATCAGAGTACTGTTTTTGGCAGATTTGCGCAATCTGACCACAAACGATCTTTCAAAGGGTTAGAGGTTGAATTTTGATCTGAACCTTTTAGGAGATACTCAGAACATTTGAGAGTAGAATATCTCCAAATTTCAGAATTTTTGAAGGCCTATAACCTAGTTTTTCAAACGTTGCAAAACAGGATCTGAAAACAAAAACTGTTTTCAGAAGTTGGGTTTTTGGGTCACAATATTTTAAAAACCAAATTTTTCGCACCCACTATTCATCCCCCCTTCTAGTGGTGCCTTACAGGTCCTACAGATTTTCGTACGTGGCTTGATTTAGTGCCTTAGTGAATGTCGGCTACTTGTGCCTCAGTGCGTACATGATCTATAACAATATAACCATTGTTCACGTGATCACGAAGGAAGTGATATCGTACTTCTATGTGATTTGCCTTAGAGTGTAGTACGGGGTTCTTAGAGAAGTTTATAGCACTCATACAATCACAATAGATTGGAATACGATTTACGGTGATACCAAAATCAGAAAGTTGTTGTTTTAGCCGTAAGAGTTGTGTGCAGCAAAGACTAAGTGTCATGTATTCAGATTCGGTAGTAGATAAGGCCACACTTGCTTGCTTTTTCGAAAACCATGAAATTAGTGAATTTCCTATAAATTCACAAGTGCCACTTATGCTTTTTATGGATTTTTCATCCACCATAATCCGCATCGGTATAAGCATGCAAGTCAAATTCACAATCTTTATCATACCAAACTCCTAAAGTGGGGGTGTGCTTAATGTATCGAAATATCCTTTTCATAGCATTATAATAAGACACTTTAGGTTGGCTTTGAAAACGTACACACATACAAACACAAAACATGATATCAGGTTTACTTGCAGTAAGATAAAGCAAAGAACCAATCATAGACATATATAAAGCATTATCAAAGTCTTTTCCATTTTCGTCTTTATCCAGTTTAGTGGTGACACTCATAGGGGTGGGGGAAGGTTTCAAGTTCTCAAAATTGAACTTTTTTTTATCATGTCATTCACATATTTAACTTGACTTATATGTATACCTTTACTTGTTTGTTTAATCTGAAAGCCAAGAAAATAATTCAATTCACCAACCATAGACATTTCAAACTCGGATTTCATGCAAGTTTCAAAATTTTTAACAAGTTTATGAGATGTAGATCCAAGAATGATGTCATCAACATAAATTTGAATGATCAGTAAATCCGATTTATCTTGTTTCAAGAATAAGGTGCTGTCTATAGTGCCTCTTTTAAATCCATTTTCTAAATGAAAAGTGGCAAAACGATCATACTAAGCCCTAGGTGCTTGCTTTAAACCATAAAGTGCCTTCTTTAATTTGTACACGTGATCGGGGTATTTCAAGTCTTCAAAACAGGGTGAATGCTTCACGTATACTTCTTTTTGTATAAAACCATTTAAAAATGCACTTTTTACGTCCATTTGATAGAGTTTAAAACCTTTGATGTAAGCAATAGCAAGTAAAAGTCGTAGGGCTTCTAAACGTGCTACGGGTGCAAATGTTTCGTTGTAGTCTATTCCTTCTTCTTGATTATATCCTTCTGCTACAAGTCTCGCCTTGTTACTGACAACTTTATGTTCTTCATTCATTTTATTTCTAAACACCCACTTTGTGCCTATTATTGTCTTATCGTGTGGTCGTGGCACTAAATCTCATACATCATTTCTTACGAATTGAGTTAATTCATCATGCATAGCATTAATCCAAGAAGAATCACTCAAAGCATCAAAAACATTTTTAGGTTCAATTTCGGATATCATAGCATGATATTGGTTTATTTCATCCGAAGTTATTCTTCTACGTGGTCGGACACCTTGAGTTATATCGCCTATGATAAGATTATGTGGGTGATTCCTATGCCATCTTGGTTGATTATTTTCTAAGTTCTCATGCATTTCTAAGTGATCATGCATTTCTAGGGTGTCCAATTCATCATGCACGCCACTCTCTTCTATGTCATCTTATATGGACTTTAGTTCAAAATCATCATCATATTCTTTATCTTTTTCAACCTCATCAAATTCATTAAACTTCACATGAATGGATTCTAAAATTTGTCTAGTGATGGGATCATAGAATCTATATGCTTTAGAATTCACAGAATAGCCAACAAAAATGCATTCAATTGATTTAGATTCAAATTAATCTAAATTATCTTTTGTATTCAAAACAAAGCATTTACAACCAAACACACGCAAGTAATCAATTTTTGGCATGCGATCATTTACTATCTCATAGGGAGTTTTATTTATTTTCTTTATAATCGACAAACAATTAATTATATAGCATGCACAATTTACGGCTTCTTCCCACAAAAATCTAGGCAATTTATTTTCACACAACATGGTTCTAGCGATTTCTTGTAGTGTCCTATTCTTTTTTTCTACTACTCCATTTAATTGTGGAGTTCTAGGTGACGAAAACTCGTGTTTGATTCCTTTTTCTTCACAAAATGCAATCATGTCCTTGTTTTCAAATTCACCGCCTCTGTCGCTTCAATCTTTTTCACATTTAAACCATATTAATTTTCAAGTTGTTTTATTAGTTTCGCAATCTCAAAGGCACTATCATCTTTATTTGCAATAAATAAAGTCCATGTATAGCGAGAAAAATCATCAACGATAACAAATGCATAATGGCATCCACCGAGACTCTTAGTACAACTAGGAACAAGCAAATCAATGTGTAGTAATTCTAAAACTCTAGATGTGCTAATTTCATTTTTGGGTTTAAGTGACTCGCGTGTTTGTTTGCCTTTAATACAAGATTCCCACAACTGAAAGTTGTCTAAATCAAGTTTAGGCAATCCTCGTATTAGGTTCTTTCGTTGAAGTTTTTCAAGTGTAGAAATGCCAATGTGTCCTTATCGCCTATGCCACAAATTAATGTTAGTTTCATTTGACATAAAACACTTAACCTTAGCGTCTAACATGTCATCCATAGAAAGCGTAAAAATATTTCCTTCCCTTTTTTCCTTTTAATACTGTTTCTCAATTTTTGTTTATTATGTTGCAATAAGGGTGAGTGAAGCACACATCGAAACCGTTATCAATAAAGTGTGAGATGCTAAGTAGATTATAGGATAGATTACTTACCAGGAAGACGTTGGAGATTTGAAGAGTACTTGGGCTTCCGATTGTACCTTTTTCAATGATTCTTCCTTCATTGTTGTCTCCAAAGGTCACGGTTCCACCTTTTGTAACCTTTTTCAACTTTGAGAACAAGCTTGGGTCACCCGTCATGTGCCTCGAGCAACCACTATTAAGGAACCACTTGATGGATGTGCCTTTAGAAGTATGGGTTCCCTGCAATGTACAACAACGATTTAGGTACCCTTTTATTTTGGGTCCTTACGAGTTAGTTATTCACCTCTTTGTAAAAGTACATTTCGGTACCCATACTTGGGTGATCTTTCTCGGTCTAGCAAATGGTAAGAATGTAGATGAAGGAGAAACATAGTAGACATGGGGTGAAAATACATTTGGCCTTTGGCCGAGTATTCCTTTATGCATGTTGTATGGTTGTCGTTGATATGCTCTTGTGTTTGTGTGCATAGTGCGTGATCTAGATGTATGGAATGAATGTCGTGTATGCATTAATGGTTTCTTCTCATATCTATATGGCACATAATTATATCTTGTATGCTAAGAAGAAGAAGCATGATGAGATGAGGGGAGAGGGGGTCTAGGCGTCTTCTTAGGCGCCACATATGTCTTGGGTGTTTCTATTTTCTTAGACAAAATGAATTTGGTTGGTTTATTTAATATCATTTTTCTCAATGTATCCTAATCCGTTTTTATCACTATCATGCTTTTGTGATGAAATGATGCGATCCAGCATGTTAGTTCCCGTGTCAAATTGTTTCATCATTTTCTCTAAATCCGTATTTCTTGATTTCAAATTTGAAATCTCGGATTTCATTTCATTATTATGCGTAGTTAATGATGAGATCTTTGATTTTAATGCATTATTATGCAAGACGACTCTTCTTTTGAATCGTTTAATTGAGAAACAAGATTCGTGTTAGAAGATTCTAACAACTTCTTGTCTTCAATTAATCGTTTCTTTTCTTTTGCGAGTGTCTTGGTGAATTTGTGCAATTCTAAATATTGACTAAAAAGATCACCATATGAAGGTTCAGAATCAGAGTTAGAATCGGAATATACCTCGTTTGATGCTTTGGATACAAAGCATACTTGGCCGTCTCTTCTTCGGTATCAGCCTCAGAATCATATGTGTCACTCCAAGTGGAGGCCTTAAGAGCTCTTCTCCTTTGTTTAGGTTCTAAGACGAGTCTAGTTTTGGTCCGATCCTTGTCAAGGTGTTTGTTTGTTTGTTTGTCCTTGTTAGGGCAGTCATAGGATAAATGTCCAAGTTTCCCGTATTCATAGCACTTTACGTCATTGTCATTTGTTTTATTTTTATTTCTTTTAGTGGACGTAGCCTTAGGTTTGTTTCTAAATGACTCTCATGAATTTTCTCAAACCTTTAGCCAATAGTATTAGATCATCATTGTCTGATTCGGAATCACTATCATCTACGTAATCGGAAGAAGTAGAGATGTATTTATTTGATTTAAAAGCAATAGTCTTACCTGTTTTTGACGTTCATTCCGATTTCCTTAATGTAAGTTTGTTTTCATATACCTTTAGCGATCTGATTAGTTCCTCAATTTTTATTTATTTTGTTTCTTTACTCTCCTCTATTACTGTGACTTTAGGGTCCCATTCGGATGGAAGACTTCGTAGTACCTTTTGAACCTTTTCCTGTGTAGAGAAAGCTTTGCCAAGAGACTCAAGAGAATTATAGATGTTAGTCAATCGTAGATCCATATCAACAATAGACTCATTTGGCAATAATGTGAAAGACTCAAGTGTGGACATAAGCATATTAATCTTGGATCATTTACTTGGCTAGTCCCTTCATATTTCATCTCAAAAATTCTCCACATTTCTTGAGCACTAGAGCAATTAGATACGTAACTGGATTCACTTATACTTAGCCCGTTTAAAAGTAATTGCATGGCTCTAGCATTCATACTTAGTCTCTTTTTGTCATCACTAGTGTACTCTTGTTTTGGTTTTACAACCTCTAGTGTGACACCATCTACAGTAGATAATTTAGAGGGAACGAATGGACCGTCTTCTATAATAGACCATAGATCAATATCAATGGCCATAAGAAAAAGTTTCATTCTGAGTTTCCATTGAATAAAGGACTCACCATCAAAAAGAGCAGGCCTTTGACTCGACATACCTTCTTGTTCGGTTTTGAAGCTAGTGGTTAACGTCTCACTTAGATCGGTTGATCTTCTTTTTGTCAGTGTGCTTGAACTCTGATACCACTTGTAGGACCTGTAACGCACTACTAGAAGGGGGAGTTTAATAGTGAGTGCGGAAAATTTGGTTTTTATAATGTTTTGACCCAAAAACCTAACTTCTAAAAACAATTTCTATTTTCAGGTCTTGTTTTGCAACGTTTGAAAAACTAGGTTACAGGCCTTCAAAAATTCTGAAATTTGGAGAGATTGTAGTCTCCGATGTTATGAGTATCTCCTAAAACTTTCAGATCAAAATTCAACCCCTAACCTATTGAAAAAGCATTTGTGGTCAGATTCCGCAAATCTACCAAAAACAGTAGTCTGATTTAATAATTTTATTCCGATTAATCCGTAACTCCAAATGGTCTGAAGTTTTAACGATAACACCCTTACTATATGTATTTAAATGGGTTGAAACCGTTTTGAAAAATTCCTTTGGGAAGTATGTAAAATACGTTCAAGTTCTCAACCTTTTCAAGTCTGAAAATCAGATTGCACTAGTCTCAGAACTATTAACGTTTGAATGACTTATACTTGTCAAAAGGGTTGAAACTTGCGCCAAAGGAAACCTAAGAGATGTGGCTATGCTTCTGTAAAATTTTACAATTTTTGAAATTCGTTTACTATTTTTAAGATTGCAACAAAATAGATGCAAAGTGCTGGAAACTGAAAGTACTGTACAGAAAAGTAAAGAACACAAGAAATTTTATACTGGTTCAGTTAAATCAATTTACTCCAGTCTTCGAGGACACCTTCCTCGGTTATCACTAAACAAAATAACACCTTACCACAAAGGGTTGCTGGAGTTGCACACCAACTCTAACCCTTTACAAACAATGCAAGCAATCACAACTATCACGTACACCACCACCGAGCGGATGAAGGTTTGATCACACCTTGATCAACCTTTTACAACAATGATGCATGTATGGTGGTATGAATAAAGCCTATTCAATATGTTTTAATATAGATACAATAGGCTTGAGAGAAAAGGAGAAGAAAGAAATGTAGAAGAAGAGAGTAGAGAGTCTTTTTGCACTTTAGAAATTGTAAGACTTGTCTTGCATTTTTGTTTGCTCTTCTTCTCCTTTTTATTTGAAGTTGGCCGCCCCTCTTAGGGCGTCATCCCACCTTGAGAATTCTCTTTTAAGTCCTTGGAAGAATTCCTTGTATAGATGTGACATCAACTTGCGTACTTAGCACAACTTGATTGGATGATTGTCTTGGCCTTGCTTACTTGACACTCTTTGATTGGATGAGATTTGTCATCACTTGATGACTGTAAAAATCTAGGAATATCATTCAAAACATGTGCCAAAATAGTAATAAACATCTTACCAAATATCGTACAATTAATCCCAACTAATTTGGGAAGAAAATTGATCTCCATTAACTCAAAAATTCGGCCACTCCTTTGTATCACATGCTGAATTTTCAGCATGTACAATAATCTCAAGATATTGAAATTGTTACCATATTACTACACATCAATCCCTTGAAAATTGAGAAGCAAATTGATCACAATTTAGAGACATAAATTCGGCCACCTTGATTTCTCACATGCTGAATTTTCGACATGTGTTACATTTGTAACATAGTGTGAAATATTACCTTGTGTAGCTTCCTCCATTAAGTCACTAACCTTGTGTAGTCCATTCTTCACCAATCAAGATACCAACTAAGCTCCACATAGGCTCCACCAAGCAGCATTAGACGCGTGAAGTAAGCTTGAACATGTGCTGAATTTATTTTTGTAAACTTTGTAAAATAGTGAAGAATAATTATGCACATATGGTATATTCCATTCAGCCCTAATTTGAATATTCTAGAACACTTTAGTATGTATTAAATATGTAAAAGGTTTCTAGATACATGTTACATGTCATCCCAAAAACGTTCCATGTGTTGTGTTCGTAGAAAGCCGAATTTTCGACTTTCGTCGATTGCGCGATTTTTCTCCGATTAAATTCCAAATTTTTGCACATGTTATATATTATGTCATACATAATATACATAATATAACTTTAATAGTCAGCTCAAATGGCTGATTAAATTGGCGGCCCCATGGGCTTAAAAAGATGATATCAGAATCTCCACAATTTGGCCTTAATTGGGGATGATTTGTGTGTACCAACATGGAATGATTTTATGGCTGAGTGTACCATGTAAGCCACAAAATTTGTGGCCATTTTTGAAGTGTAGGGGCTGGCCATGGTCACCCGATACGACAAATTTTGGTTTAGAACCTTGTAACGTGTCGTTATAATTTTGTCATCACAATGACTTATATCATATGATATAAGACCTGAATATACTCATAAATATGAGATAAGTGTAGTGGTGTGATGTTACGTTCGTAATATATATAACATATCGGTAGTACGTTGCATATATATGTATTGTGCCTTTTAAAAAAATCTAAATATATATGCATATATATATATATACACACATATATATATATACATATATATACATATACATATATATATATATATATAAAACATGTGGTATAATGAGGAGATGAGACTTTTCATTTCCATGTTTGTTGCCTTCATGCCTTCTCTAAATATTTCTCCATTTAATGAACTAATTAGTTCATTTAACTAAGTATTTCACCTAATGAACTAGTTTAGCTCATTAATGATGGCACCTGAAAATAGTTCAAACACAACAAATGTTTGCCATTGGATGTAAACTTTAAAGCTTCATGGCTTGTTAGTATGGCAACATTATATATAAAGTATATAAGGCAAGTTTGTCACAAAAACGTGTCTAGTCATGATTTGTGTCATGCATTTCTTTAGCACACTTTATTTAAATCATGTATTTTTCTGAATCACTCAAGCTCTTTTTCTCAGCACACCTCTTTTCAATCATGAATGATCATAAACTAACTTTGAAAGTTAAATTCTACCGAGATTAACTTCTTACATGTCTGTGTTTGTTTGGAGCATATCCACAACAAGGCCGTTAAGGTTTGGAGTTGCTCCTTACAATTCGATCCACTTGAGACGTATTATGCCACCAGGGGTACTTTGAATGGCTATTAGAAAAGTTAAGTGTTCTTTTCGCTTCCTGGTCATCACTATTGAAAATTGTTGGATCATGTATCCAACGGGTTATGTTCCGTGATCTAACATTTGAAGAAACATGAAGACTTTATTAATCAACAAGTTTGAATGTACAGATGTTTCTTCTAATATACGAGTTGTTTACAATGCCTCAACCGGCTAGAATATGTGAACGGCTAGTGTGACGTTGACAAGACTGACAATGACATGATAGTTAACGTCATATTCTATACTTTTTCAACTGTGTGAATTCTGATTTGTACTTCTACTCAGCATCTAGTTATGTAACGTATTTGTGTATTCTGCTCTATACCTGGTTATGTATAGCGTCTTTGTGTACTTTGTTTGGCGTGTCTAATTGTGCTTTACTCGGTATGTTTGCCTCGGCTTAGCACTTCATCTCTTAAGACTATTTCATCACTCCCCTTTAAGATTGGTGTATATGTTTATATGCTTATACAACCAAGCTTGACTACAAGATTGTCAAATAGTTTTACAAAAACGAGTTTACTGAAGATGCCATCAACCTGATCCTTTGATGTTACATGACTAAGCTGAATAATGTTGTCTTAAATTTTCTCCCTTATGAAATTTCTGTAGGACCTGCAAGGCACCACTAGAAGGGGGGGGGGTTGGATAATGGGTGCAGAAAATTTGGTTTTTAAAATATTTTGATCCAAAAACCCAACTTCTGAAAACAGTTTCTGTTTTCAGAACCTGTTTTGCAAAGTTTGAAAAACTAGGTTACAGACCTTTAAAAATTTTTGAAATTTAGGGAGATTGTAGTCTCAGATGTTCTAAGTATCTTCTAAAAATTTCAGATCAAAATTCAATATTTAACCTTTTGAAAAATTGTTTGTGGTCAGATTGCGTAAATCTGCCAGAAAAGGTAGTCTGATTTAAAAAATTTATTCTGATTAAACCATGGCTCCAAATGGTCTAAAAATTTAATGAAAACCCCTTACTATATTTATTTAATTACGTTGGAAAGGTTTTGGAAAATTCCTTTGGGAAGTATCTCAAATACGTTCAAGTTCTCAACCTTTGTAAGTCTGAAAATCAGATTGCGCTAGTCTCATAACTATTAACGTTTGAATGACTTATGCTTGTCCAAAAGGGTTGAAACTTGCGTCAAATGAAACTTAAAATGTGTGGATCTGTTTCTGGAAAGTTTTGTGATTTTTGAAATTCGTTTGATATTTTTACTAATGCAATGAAAATAATGCACAGTGCTGGAAACTGAAAGTAAAGTGCTGAAAGTAATAACGTAGAGAATTTTATACTGGTTCGATTAACACAATCTACTCCAGTCTTTGAGGACACCTTCCTCGGTTATCACTAAACAAAATAACACCTTACCACAAAGAGTTGCTGGAGTTACACACCAACTCCAACCCTTTACAAACGATAAAAACAATCACACCTTTCACGAACACCACCACCGAACGAATGAAGGATTGATCACACCTTGATCAACCTTTTACAGCAATGAGCGTGTATGGTGGTGTATACAAAGCCTATTCAATATATTTTAATATAAGAACAATAGGCTTGAGAGAGAAGAAGAAAGAAAGGTAGAAGAAGAATGTGGAAGACACTTTTTGCACTTGAGAGAATATGAGAATTGTCTTGCATGAGAATGGCTCTCCTTCTCTTCATTTTATCTTGCTTTGGCCGCCACACTAGGGTATTTCTCCATCTTGAAAATTCTCTTTTAAGTCATTGGAAGAATGTCTTGTATAGATGTGACATCAACTTGCTTACTTGGCAACACTTGATGGGATGATTGTGTTGGCCTTGCTTACTTGGCACTTCTTGATTGGATGAGATTTGTCATCACTTGATGACTGTACAAATCTGAGAATTACACTTAAAACATGTACCAAATTATTAATAAAAACATTGACAATTATCACACAATTAATCCCCTCAAATTTGGAAGTAATTTTTTGTTCTCCATTAAGACAAAATTTTGGCCATACATAGTCTTCACATGCTGAATTTTCAGCATGTGCTAAATCATTTCAATACTTTGAAATGTTGCCATATTACTACAAATTATTTCCTTGAATATTGAAGCAAATTAGTCACAATAAAGAGACATAAAAATAGGCCATATCCATTCACACATGCTGAATTTTCAGCATGTGTTACATTTGTAACAAAGATTGAAATATTACCTTGTGTAGCTCCCTCCATTATGTCACTAACCTGGTGTGTCTTATTCTCCACCAATTGAGATGCTAACTAAGCTCCACATAAGCTCCACCAAGGCTGTATTAGGCATGTGAAGTAGGATTGGCCATGTGCTGAATTTATTTTTGTAAACTTTGTAAAATAGTGCACAATAATTATACACATACAGTATATTCCAATCAACCCTAATTTAAATATTCTAGAACACTTTAGTATGTATTGAATATGTAAAAAGTGTCTAGATACATGTTACATGTCATGCCAAAAATGTTCCATGTGTCGTGTTCATAGAAAACTGAATTTTCGACTTTTGTCGATTACGCGATTTTTCTCTGATTAAATTCAAAATTTTTGCACATGTTATATATGTTATGTCACACATAATATGCATAGAATAACTTCAATATTCAGCTCTAAAGGCTTATTAAAAGTGGCGCCCCATGTGACAAAAATATTGAATTTGAAATCTTCACAATTTGGCCTTAATTGGGGGTGATTTGTGTTTGCCCACATAGAATGATTTTATGGCTGAATATACCATGTAAGCCACAAAATTTGTGGCCATTTTTGAAATGTAGGGGCTGGCCATCTATATATGGCAAGTACGTGACACGTTAGCGAAGTTTCGATTGTCACCCGATACGACAATTTTTGGTTAATAGCCTTGTAACGTGTCGTAATAATTTTGTCATCACCATGACTTATATCATATGATACAAGACCTGAATATACTCATAAATATAAGGTAAGTATAATGGTGTGACGTTGACGTACATTTGTAAAATATATAACGTGTCGGTAGTAAGTTGGAATATATGTGTATATTGCCTTTTTAAAAAAATCTGAACATATATATATTTTTTAGTTGAAAGACGGGCGGTACCGTCCAGGCGTTTTATTAATGTATTGAACCCTCACTTGTGGCGGAGGAATACTGTGGTTACATTGTTGATCGAGCTATGGTGGGAGACTCTCCCAAGATAAACAAAATAATAATTTAAAAATGTACAAGCTACGCAGGAAATTTGCAAGTGAATGTACCGGAAAAGTTGAATGCCATTGTTGGATATCGCTGATGTAGGCAGGGAGATGCATTGTCGGATAATACTGCTACTGCCCATGCCATTGCTGTCTGTCGTGTTTGCCAGATGCATATCTCGTGGGGAAACATAGTTTTTGCCACATGTCATTGAAAGTCCCAGGATCATAAAACAATGATAAAGTGAAACTGAAGCTATACGTAATTATTATTAAGATATTGTAGAGATTGAAGTACATACCGCCGTTGCTTGTATTCAACCAGAATACAAGCAACCCATTGTTTGAATGCTCTGAATGTTTACATTGGCTGAGTCCGAGTATGTATTTGTGATGTCCCTCGGCAAAAAGACGCATGAGCAAAGTATGACAATGAGTAAGCAGGAAGGCGTAATGATGAAGGAACGAAAACAGTCTGAGTGAAAAAGCATACCAATGTTGCCCATGTCTATCGCAGACATAGGCAACCATAAGCATAGCGTGCCGATTCATTTTGAGTGACATGTTTAGAAGCGTAGGGATGGTAACGCAGTATCCAGTAGTATTGCTCCTCTGACCTCAGGTGGCAAAGACTCCATCGTGGTGTAAAGAGAGATGCCAGCGGAGCGAAATCCATATGTAGCCAGTTTATGAGCTGCTGTGTTGTTCTCCCTGAAGCAATGTTGAACTGTTGCACCATTTATGCGGAGAAAAGCTAGTGTTCTCTGCAAACCAGTGGCATATGGTCCCGTAAAGCTTGATGGGTGTGCCAGATTCCGCAGTTGTTGTTTAAAATCCGTTTCAATCCATAATTGGTCATAATGCATCGAATAATAGATAAGTGCAAACTGCAATGCCATTAGTTCTGCTCTTATGGGTGATGCACATGGCAATGCAAAGCATGCTGCAGAAATTAGTACGCCGTGATGATCGCGTAAAATTGCAGCTCCAGCCGCATGAGTATTAGATATTGCTGCATCAACATTGAGCTTTAATCGCCCAGCAGGAGGATGTTGCCAACGTACTATTTTCGGTATTTTCCAGGGTATCAATGGAGAGAAATGATTTGACACCAGATATGGTATATGTTGCGAGAATTTACGATTCTTTGTTGCGTCACACCACGTGTACATATGATCCTTGATTCTCTGGTGTAGTCGATGATTAGAGTATGAGTCCTCGCCAAATCTGATAGTAGTATATTCTTTCCATATTGCCCACTCTACCATTGAAGGAACTATGGATCTCAGTTGGCCTAGCATTGTTTTTGATGATGTTGCACTCCACCATTTCAGCACGTAATTGCGTATGGATGATCCCGTGGGGAATGGACCAGAAAAAATAACAGACATTTGTTGCCAGAGTAAAGATATATGATCACATGTTAAGAAAAGATGGTTCATGTCCTCTGTGTCAGTTTTGCAGAATGCACATTGGGTAGGAAAGATCGTTTGCCAGCGTCGCATATTGTCCGGAATAGGTAATGCACCTCTCCATAATCTCCATAGAAATATTTTGCACCCAAGTGGCAATGTCTTCCACCAAATATGTTATGGATAGGAGATAGTTGGTGGCGTAGACAGTGTGTGGCATGCGGATTTGAGTGTGTACTGTCCATTTGTATCTGTCAACCAGACGTAGCCTTCCGAAGTATATTGAACATGTTGTGTCATAAATGAGTCAATGGAACAGATACGCTTCCAAGTAGGTGAGTCATATATGTGAGCATATAAAGTTGGCCGTCTTCCATATTTCGCACGGCTAAATTGGGCCCGTAGAGTGGATGAATGATGATATCTCCACCAAAGCCTACAGTTATATGCTTGTTGTAGTGTTGATAAATGCCTTATGTTTAGCCCTCCCATTTCCGTAGGACTGCATATAGTGTTCCAGGATATCCAATGATGGCCACCTTGCCATAAAAAATGCGCCATTTTGCGAGATAAAGCATTGATAACACTCTTTGGCATTGTAGAGCTGGCCATTATATGGAGTGGCATTGAGCATAGAACATGGCGTACCAAGATTAATCTGCCTGACATTGAAAGGAATTTTGCTGACCAAGAATTGAGGGCACTGTCTACATGTTGTAACAAAGAAGTGCAGTGTGCTGCCCTAGTTATACCCTTATGTAAATAAGTGCCCAGATACTTGATTGGAAAGTTAGCAAGCCGCATGCCTAATGATTGCGAGACCCGTGAGCCTTGTAGGCCTGCACTTACCACTATTTGACTCTTATGTAAGTTAACCAATTGTCCAGATGCTGTCTGATAAGCATCTAGAAATGCCCGAAATTGCTGCAAATTTCTAGGCGCTGCCATTGAAGAAAATTACTAGATCATCAGCGAAGCCAAGGTGTGTTACCTGCAGGAACTCTGCCAGATTGAAATCCTTTTATTGTACCATTACTCATCAATGCATTAAGGCCACGTGAAAAGCCTTCCGAGGCTAATATAAATAGAAGTGGAGAGAGGGGGTCACCCTGCTTGACCCCCCGTCGAATAGGAAAGAATCCTGTCGTGCAACCATTCACTAAGACTGAGCATTTGGTTGCAGCAAGATTGTTCACAATCATACGAATAAGGCAGGGCATGAAAACCCATTTTAGCCAGGAGAAGACGTAAGAATGTCCAACAAACTCTATCAAATGCCTTGGCCATATCGAGCTTAATGAGAATGTGACCTCCTCTTGTTGGTCTGTCCATGAGATGAACCATTTCTTGGGCCAAGAGAATTTGTTCCGTTATGTCTCTACCTTTCATGAACCCAGCTTGCTCTGGGGATATAAGCTTTGGCAACAACCATGATATACGTGTGGCAATTAGTCGTGTAATTGATTTAGCCATGAAGTTTGTGAGGCAGATGGGTCTGTATTCTGCAAAGGTAGGAGGATTAGCCACCTTTGGTATCAATGTAATGAGTGCAGAGGCTAGCTTAGCTGGAGGCCGAATTCCTAGAAAGAATTCCTGAAATGCTTTGTGCACATCCGTAGATATAACATTCCAAAATTGCCTGTAGAAGGACCCTGGAAAACCATCTGGTCCAGCAGCACTAGACGGACTCAAGTCCCATATGGCTTGCTTCACTTTGGATATGTCCGGCATCCTAAGTAATTCTTCATTATCTTCATCCGATAGCAATTGTGGCACATATTTGAGTATCTCCTCATAGCTACCTGTTTGCTCCGCTGTAAATAATTGCTGAAAGAATCTCACTGCTTCATCTTCAATGTCTGATTGAGATTCTAATATTACACCATCAGATCTTCTAATACTAAGAATACGTTGTCGATGTCTTTTCTCTTTTACTTTTTGATGGAAAAATTTGGTATTGGCATCCCCTTCATTCATCCACTTGACATTCGCTTTTTGTTTCCAATATAGCATGGATCGTTTCTGAGCTAACCTCAATTGACTCATCGAATAATAGGTACGCTTCTCTTGTCTCAGCTGTTTGATGCGCATCATATAATCTTTCCTGACGTGTTACGTCCTCCTCCGCTGCAATCACCGCATCAAAAATATTACCAAAGACATCTTTGTTCCATCGTTTCAATTGTGTCTTCAGCTTTCCTAGTTTGTCATACTGCCCCCACATGCCCCCTACCGTAGTAAATGATCGCCATTGATGTTTTACAAAGTCATGGAAATCTTGATGTGTTGTCCAGACATCTAAGTATTTGAATGATGATGAATGCCTTTGAGACTCCAGCTTGCATTGTAAAAATATTGGCGCATGGTCAGAAGAAGTACGGTTCAAATGTTGATAATGAACCCCTGAAAAAAGATCAAGGAATGCTGCTGAACATAAGTAACGGTCTAATCTGCGGCTGACTCTCCCCAGACCTCTACCGTCTGACCATGTGAATGGAGATCCCTGATATGCGATATTTTGCAACGACGTTGCAGCTACAAAGTCATTAAAGTCCTGTAAAGTACGCAAGGCAGGAACCGATCTACCTTGATGTTCATCTAATGTAAGATAGGTATTAAAGTCTCCCCTAACGAGCCATGGCTTGTCCAAAGTTGAATGAAACAAAAAGAGGTCTTCCCATAATGGTCTACGTGCTGTAATAGTGTGTAGAGCATATACTATTGTACACCAAAATGATTCTCCAGTAGGCAAGAAAGTAAAGCGCAATGAGTGATTTTGATTGCATGCACGTTGATCTTCTAGTTGCAGTAAGGAGTTTCTCCAAAAATATCCAAGTGTTGTCATGAATCACTGAAATGGCATGGGAGTAACCCAATTGAAGACGATGTGACGTTAAGTCTGAGGTTCGTTTCTTTGGCTCAATAACTACTAAAAGATGGAAACGATGCTGACGATTCAAAGATAACAATCGAGGTATGGAGGTGCGTATACCTCGAACATTCCAAATCATTATATTCTTGATCTTGTAGCTGGTGGGGAGATTGGATCAATATTTCGAGGTCTACGCCGTAGTAACCGCGGAGGTACTTGAAATTGACATTCATCTACATTCGCTGTAGGTGATGATGCACTGATGGATGGTTGATCTTGTAATTGCTTATGTGCATCATCAATAATCACAGATTGTACAATGTTGGTGACATAATTAACAAAATCTTCATCTGTTGAGATGGATGGACTACTGTATACCGGTATCTGCAAATCTTCTCTACTTGACGTTGAATATGCATGGTCTGGCGGATAGTCACCAACAATGACATCGTCAATGCTGCGCAATCGTGACAAATTCTGGGAAAACAAAATGGAGTTTGTTGGCAGCATTTCTGGAGATTGAAGATCAACATTAATATTCTGGGAGGGGCTGGGCTGTCTGTTATCCTTTACTGATTGATTATCTTCCGTAGGTAACGTGGTGTGCTCTTTAGGTGCAATATGCTTCGTAGGAGTCCACCTTGTATCTTTTTGTTTTGTAACCATTTTGGATGGAACGTTCTGGACTGTAGGAGGCGCAGGAGTGTCCATATCTTTCCCACAGTTTTCTGAGATATGGCCTAAACGCATGCAAGAAGAACAGTATAATGGGATGTCTTCATACGTCACTGTTTGGGATATTGTTTTGGAGGACAATTGTATGAAGACCCGGGATGGT
Organism: Eustoma russellianum; assembly: GCA_036186865.1. Lineage (NCBI taxonomy): Eukaryota > Viridiplantae > Streptophyta > Magnoliopsida > Gentianales > Gentianaceae > Eustoma > Eustoma russellianum. Next base: position 33,996,131 of record AP025044.1, read on the forward strand.
AGCTCTTTTGAAATATCCAGTTCAACACATAGTCTCGCTACGGACGGACGAAGACGTTCAGTTGTAGCATTATCTAACTTCATGGGTGTACCCACAATCTTCCCAATCTGAAATAACGCATCCTTTCGATGGAAATGGACTGGTAAGCCAGGGAAAGATATCTATACTGGAACTATAGGCACATCAAATTTGGGATCATAGTCTGGCGTCCATTTGGTCACGTGCATATATTTTCCGGCGATCATCCAACTTTGACGTGAGAAGCAGCGCAAATAATCTGGTTCCTGCGTAAACTCTAGCAGTATATGGTTTGAATCTAGTAATCCTATACGTACCATACCATTGAAGCCAATGCGATCAATCGATGAACGAATCGTAGCCAATGGAGGCCTACCATACCAGAATGATCCGATCAATGCCAATTTATAAGGCTCAGCTAATTCTGCGATTTCATCATCTGAGAAAGAGATCATGGGACTTCCCTTGTACCTTAGGACTGTTTTATCAACAATGGCGGACGTAGATGATGACGGCTTAAATAAGAAAGCGAAGGTTTGTTGTTTTTCGGCATGTGACAATGGCGGATCAGCCGCCATTGTTGCGAAACGATGGGCTATAGATGTGTGGTGTGTGTACGTCTAAGAGAGTATGAAAGTATGAAAGAAGAATGGATGCAGATCAACGGCCTGAGAAGATGATCGGCGACGGCTAAAAGCCGCCGCCTTTGATCGCCATAGCACACATCAGGAGGGAAAGAATTTTTAATATATATATATATATATATATATATATATATATATATATATATTAAAAACGTGTGATTAAGGGAGGAAGGAGACTTTCCATTTCCATGTTTGTTGCCTTCATGTCTTCTCCAAATATTACTCCATTTACTGAACTACTTAGTTCATTTAACTAAGTACTTCACTTAATGAACTAGTTTAGTTCATTAATGGTGGCACCTGAAAGTACTTCAGACACAACAAATGTTTGCCATTTGATGTAAGATTTAAAGCTCCATTGCTTGTTAGTACGGCAACATTATATATAAAGTATATAAGGCAAGTTTGTCGCAAAAACGTGTAAAGTCATAAAATGTGTTATGCGTTTCTTTAGCATACGTTATTTAAATCATGCATTTTGTGAATCACTCAAACCCCTTTTCTCAACAATCTCCCCCTTTTGATGATTCACAAACTAACCTAAGTTCATGATTTAAATTTAGTCGATCCCCCTCCAATCGTGCACAAATTGAAATGTTGAATTTTGAATTCTCTCCCCCTTGATTTGTTCAATAAATCTCTCTCTCCCCCTTAAATCATGCATTCTCTCCCCCTTTATTTTGGAAATAAAATCAAAAGTGCATATAAGAAAGAAAAAAAACACATGCATTTCAATTTCGTTCTTAAGGGTTATTCATTTAACCCTTTGCAAATGTCCCTTTTCGTACCCAAATTTGGGTGACCTTTCTAGGTCTTCCAAAAGGTGAGAAAGGAGATGAAGATGCAATATAATAGACGTTTGGTACAAATTCGCTTGGCCTTTGGCCGACAATGCCATCATGCACATAGTATGATCTTTGTTTTTGATAAGTATTTCGGTTTGCATGCACGGGGCATGATCTAGATGCATTTTTATGATATGGATTTCTCATATGCATCAATGGCTTCTTTTCATATTTGTGCCGCGCAAAATTATATCTCATATGATATGAAGATGAAGCACGTTGAAATGACATAAGGTGGGTCTATGCGTCTTCTTAGGCGCCACATATGTCTTAAATGCATCTAATTTTCTTAGATGGAATGAATTTGGTTGCCTTATTTAACTTCTCATTGTATCCTAATCTGGTTTTATCACTATCATGCTTTTGTGACAAAATGATGCGATCTAGCATGTTAGTTCCCGTGCCAAATTGTTTCATCATTTTCTCTAAATCCTTATTCCTTGATTTCAAATTTGAAATCTCGGATTGCATTTCATTGTTTTGTTTCGTTAATAATGTGACCTCTGATTTTAATGCATTGATTATGCAATACGACTCTTCTTTTGAATCATTTAATTGAGAAACAAGGTTCGTGTTAGAAGATTCTAACAACTTCTTATCTTCAATTAATCGTTTCTTTTCTTTTGCAAAAGTCTTTGAGAACTTATGCAACTTTAAATATTGACTAAATAAATCATCATATGAACATTCAGAATCAGAATCGGAGTCAAAAGATACCTCGTTTGATGCCTTAGATGTAAAGAATACTTATGCATTTTGTTCTTCCGTATCGTCAGTCTCAGAGTCGGATGAATCACTCCAAGTGGAGGCTTTGAAGGCTCCTCTCCTTTACTTGGCTAGTCCCTTCATGTTTCATCTCAAGAATTTTCTACATCTCTTGGGCACTAGAGCAATTAGATACGTAACTAGATTCACTTTTGCTTAGCCCATTTAAAAGTAGTTGCATGGCTTTAGCATTCATACTCAACTTCTTTTTATCATCACTAGTGTATTCTTGTTTTGTTTTTAAAACCTCTAGTGTGACACCATCAACAATAGACAACTTAGAAGGGACAAAAGGATCATCTTCTATAATGGACAATAGGTCTATATCAATAGCCATAAGAAAGAGTTTCATTCTAAGTTTCCATTGAATGAAAGACTCACCATCAAAAAGAGGAGGCCTTACGGTTGATATTCCTTCTTGTACGGTTTTGTAGCTTGTGGTAGTCATCTCACTTAGATCGTTGGATCTCCTTGTTGTGAGTGTGTATGTGCTCTGATACCACTTGCAGGACCAGAAAGGCACCACTTGAAGGGGGGTTGAATAGTGGGTGTAGAAAATTAGGTTTTTAAAATATTCTGATCCAAAAACCCAACTTCTGAAAACAGTTTCTGTTTTTAGAATGTGTTATGCAACGTTTGAAAAACTAGGTTACAGGCCTTCAAAAATTTTGAAGTTTGGAGAGATTGTAGTCTCAGATGTTATTAGTATCTCCTAAAAATTTCATATCAAAATTCAACCTTTAACCCTTTGAAAAATCGTTTGTGGTCAGATTGCGCAAATCTGCCAGAAACGGTAGTCTGATTTGAAAAATTTATTCCGATTAAACCGTGGCTCCAAATGGTCTGAAACTTTAATGACAAACCCACTACTATATTTATTTAATTGGGTTGAAACAGTTTTGAAAAATTCCTTTGGGAAGTATGTCAAATACGTTCAAGTTCTTAACCTTTGCAAGTCTAAAAATCAGATTTCACTAGTCTAAGAACTATTAACGTTTGAATGACTTATACTTGTCCAAAAAGGTTGAAACTTGCGCCAAATGAAACTTAAAACGTGTGGCAATGTTTTTGGAAATTTTTGTGATTTTAGAAATTCGTTTGATATTTTTACTACTGCAATGAAAATGATGCACAGTGCTGGAAACTAAAAGTAAAGTGCTGAAAGTAATAACACCGAGAATTTTATACTGGTTCGGTTAACACAACTTACTCTAGTCTTCAAGGACACCTTCCTCGGTAATCATTAAACAAAATAACACCTTACCACAAAGGGTTGCTGGAGTTACACACCAACTCCAACCCTTAACAAACGATACAAGCAATCACACCTTTCACGAACACCACCACCGAATGAATGAATGATTGATCACACCTTGATCAACCTTTTACAACAATGAGTGTGTATGGTGGTCTATAAAAAACCTATTCAATATATTTGAATATAAGAACAATAGGCTTGAGAGAGAAGAAGAAAGAAAGGTAGAAGAAGAAAGTGGAAGACACTTTTTGCACTTGAGAGAATATGAGAATTGTCTTGCATGAGAATGGCTCTCCTTCTCTTCTTTTTATCTTTCTTTGGCCACCCACTCTAGGGCATTTCTCCATCTTGAAAATTCTCTTTTAAGTCCTTGGAAGAATGCCTTGTATAGATGTGACATCAACTTGCTTACTTGGCAACACTTGATTGGATGATTGTATTGGCCTGGCTTAATTGGCACTCCTTGATTGGATGAGATTTGTCATCACTTGATGACTGTACAAATCTGAGAATTACACTTAAAACATGTGCCCAATTATCAATAAAAACATTGCCAATTATCACATAATTAATCCCCTCAAATTAGGAAGTAATTTTTTGTTCTCCATTAAGAACAATTTCGGCCATACATAGTCTTCACAAGCTAAATTTTCAGCATGTGCTAAATCATTTCAAGACTTTGAAATGTTGCCATATTACTACATATTAATCCCTTGAATATTGAAGCAAATTAGTCACAATTAAGAGACATAAAAATCGGCCATGTCCATTCACACATGCTGAATTTTTAGCATGCGTTACATTCGTAACAAAGTTTGAAATAGTACCATGTGTAGCTTCCTCCATTATGTCACTAACCTTGTGTGACTTATTCTCCACCAATTGAGATGCCAACTAAGCTCCGCATAAGCTCCACCAAGGTTGTATTAGGCGTGTGAAGTAGGATTGGCCATGTGCTGAATTTATTTTTTGAAAACTTTGTAAAATAGTGCACAATAATTATACACATATGGTATATTCCAGTCATCCCTAATTTAAATATTCTATAACACTTTAGTATGTATTGAATATATAAAAAGTGTCTAGATACATGTTACATGTCATGCCAAACACATTCTATGTGCCGTATTCGTAGAAAACTGAATTTTCGACTTTTGTCGGTTACGCGATTTTTCTCCGATTAAATTCAAACTTTTTGCACATGTTATATATGTTATGTCACACATAATATACATAGAATAACTTCAATATTCAGCTCTAAAGGCTTATTAAAAGTGGCGCCCCATGTGACAAAAATATTGAATTTGAAATCTTCACAATTTGGCCTTAATTGGGGGTGATTTGTGTTTGCCCACATAGAATGATTTTATGGCTGAATATACCATGTAATCCACAAAATTTGTGGCCATTTTTGAAATGTAGGGGCTGGCCATCTATATATGGCAAGTACGTGACATGTTAGCGAAGTTTCGATTGTCACCCGATACGTCAATTTTTGGTTTATAGCCATGTAACGTGTCGTAATAATTTTGTCGTCACCATGACTTATATCATATGATATAAGACCTGAATATACTCATAAATATGAGGTTAGTATAGTGGTGTGACGTTGACGTACATTCGTAAAATATATAACGTATCGGTAGTAAGTTGGAATATCGGTGTATTGTGCCTTTTTAAAAAAATCTGAACATATATATAGATATATATATCTATGTGTGTGTGTGTGTGTGTGTGTGTGTATTATGAATGTGTGATTAAGGGAGGAAGGGGACTTTCCATTTCCATGTTTGTTGCTTTCATGCCTTCTCCAAATATTTCTCCATTTAATGAACTACTTAGTTCATTTAACTAAGTCCTTCACTTAATGAACTAGTTTAGTTCATTAATGGTGGCACCTGAAAATAGTTCAAACACAACAAATGTTTTCCATTTGATGTAAGCTTTAAAGCTTCATGGCTTGTTAGTACGGCAACATTATATATAAAGTATATAAGGCAAGTTTGTCGCAAAAACGTGTCAAGTCAAAAAATGTGTGATGCATTTCTTTAGCACACATTATTTAAATCATGCATTTTGTGAATCACTCAAACCCCTTTTTCTCTACAATCTCCCCCTTTGATGATTTACAAAATAACCTAAGTTCATGATTTAAATTTAGTCGCTCCCTATCCAATAGTGCACAAATTGAAATGTTTAATTTTGAATTCTCTCCCCCTTGATTTGTTCAATCAATCTCTCTCTCCCCATTAAATCATGCATTCTCTCCCCCTTTATTTTAGAAATAAAATTAAAAGTGCATATAAGAAAGAAAAAAACTCATGCATTTCGATTTCGTTCTTAAGGGTTATTCATTTAACCCTTTGCAAATGTCCCTTTTCGTACCCAAATTTGGGTGACCTTTCTAGATCTTCCAAAAGGTGAGAAAGGAGATGAAGATGCAATATAATAGACGTTTGGTGTAAATCCATTTGGCCTTTGGCCGACAATGCCATCATGCACATAGTATGATCTTTGTTTTTGATAAGCATTTCGGTTTTCATGCACGGTGCGTGATCTAGATGCATTTTTATGATATGGATTTCTCATATGCATCAATGGCTTCCTTTCATATTTGTACTGCACAAAATTATTCTCATATGATGTGAAGATGAAGCACGTTGAAATGACATAAGGGGGTCTAAGCGTCTTCTTAGGTGCTACATATGTCTTAGATGCATCTATTTTCTTGGATGGAATGAATTTGGTTGCCTTATTTAACTTCTCATTGTATCCTAATTCGGTTTTATCACTATCATGCTTTTGTGACAAAATGATGCGATCTAGCACGTTAGTTCCGTGTCAAATTGTTTCATCATTTTCTCTAAATCCTTATTCCTTGATTTCAAATTTGAAATCTCGGATTTCATTTCATTGTTTTGTTTCGTTAATGATGTGACCACTGATTTTAATGCATTGATTATGTAATACGACTCTTCTTTTGAATCGTTTAATTGAGAAACAAGGTTCGTGTTAGAAGATTCTAACAACTCCTTGTCTTCAATTAATCGTTTCTTTTCTTTTGCAAGAGTCTTTGAGAACTTATGCAACTCTAAATATTGACTAAATAATTCATCATAAGAGCATTCAGAATCAGAATCAGAGTCAGAAGATACCTCGTTTGATGCCTTAGATATAAAGCATACTTGTGCCTTTTGTTCTTCCGTATCGTCAGTCTCAGAGTCGGATGAATCACTCATGATTTTAAGTGGTGAATACTTAGAAATGTCACATATGGTATTATAAGTGATTAAAGGATAAAAAAGTGAAGAAACATGACGTGGATCTCTCAGGCAGAGACACATGGATCGATCAATGTTGTTGTACCTAAAGAGGAACCACCTTGTACTTGACACTTGTCTAAGTGAATTTATGAAAGGTTGTATCTTCAAGCATAATTTATTTATTTTTATAATTACTTCTCTAAATAGATTGTGATGAGGAAAAATATTGTGTAGGAATTCGAGCATGAATTATGAATTATGTGAAGTGATCAATTTACCCTAAGGGCCTAGGAGATTTCGGCCCAAGGACTAAAGAGGGTCTTAGAAGGTTTTTCAAAGAAGGCTAATCTTAAGGGGCCTTCTTAAAATAAGCCCAAATGGAAATTAAGGAGTCTAAGTAGTGGGGAAAGTTTCTTCCCAACACCCTCATAAATTTCGGCCTTAGCCCAAAATGACTCAAGATTCCCCTAATTATTATATTTTAAAAGAAAAAGGGGGAAAATAATTAATTTAAAAGAAGGCAACCACCACATTATTAAAATAGAATTAAGCATGGTTAAGGTCATTAAGACCCCAACCGCCGGATGGCCCTATGTGGTTAACCAAGGAGGATTTTTAAATTCTACCATGATTACTTTACATTAACCACATGGTTAATGTAACTCAAGTTAAATCTTAAAGTAACCATAGTTGCCTTAAAGTAACCCTAGTTGCCTTAAAGTAACTATGATTGGAATAAAGTAACTCAAGTTAGTCATAAAGCAACCCTAATTAATTAAAGTAACTAAGGGTTAGCTAACTTAACCATGCCATGGAAACCCTTAACCCCTCTTGAACCCCCCAACGGCTACACCTTAGCCAAGTGAAAGAAATTATCTCCAAAGAAAACCCTCCCACTCCACCTCAAGAATCCACAAAGAACTTTCCCTCTCTTTTCTCTTCAAGCACACGGCCAAGAGGAGCCAAGAAGGTTTAGGTTCATCCAAGATCAAGTGGCACTAGGTGAGTATATCCTAACCTTCTTAAGAGGCTTTCTACATCTTTCCTAGAATGAAACTCATAGTACTACTCTTTCTTTTTCAAATCCGTGACCTCCATGGTCACTAGGTTCAAAATTTTCAAGCTTTGAGAGGTGCTGGTCTTAAGAGGTTTGAACACTACTCAAACTCCATTTTGGTGAGTCCATTTAACATCTATTTAGTGCATCTTTCACTTAAGAACATGGACTAACAATTGTTCTCTTTTTCCTCTTAGAAACCGTGGGGTTCATATGTGAAGAGGAGGAAGACTTCACCATTTCATACACATTACAAGCTAAGGAAAGGAGTAAGTTGAAAAAGGCAAGTACAATATACATACTCATGACTTGGGTGTGAACGTGCATTCTTGAATGTCTAGATGCTATTAAGTTTTAATCTTAGATGTGAAATGTTGAGTTTAATGCATGAAACTTTCGGATCCTTGAGTTAAGTGGCTTGCATGTGTGAGATTCGCTCCAAAGGTGGATTCTTTGTGGTTTTTAAGTGTGAATGTGAGGTAAATCTAAGGTGAATGTGACAAAGATCCCTTCTTTGGCATGCATGGGGGACGGTTGGATGAAATAGGGGAACATAAATGTAGCTCTTGTAAGAAATTGTAACTTGTGGGGTAAAGGTGTGAACAAGATGTGTGCTTTATATGTTAAACCTAAGATGTTCATAATGGTTATATGATTTTTGTCCTTGTATGCGTTTAGATGGGTTGTTTTGGGAAGTAGGGTATGTATGCACCAATTATACCAAGAATGGATTTTAGTATGAACATGATGTGCAAGGCCAAAGGAATGATATATGTACCATTCAAACTGTTTGAAATGATGTGTAGATGACTTTTAGAATGTGTTAGAACCTGCAAGCACATGCTAAAGGTGTACTTGATGTTTTATAAGGTGTTTAAGCCAAACAACTCAAGTTGGGGCATTCTAGTAAGGAAAGGTGGCAAAATTAGAATTTACTGGAACAGGACAGATTATTGTGACGTTTTATAGGACCTGAAAAGGGACTTTAGAAGTATTCAATTTAGCTAATTTTTGACATAAAACTATCCCTATATGTGTAGTAAATATGAGAGTTGGAATTTGGTTAAAAGGAGATATGGTTTATTTTTAACGAAATTCTTAGTAAAACTGGTCAAGCTGGAAATTACTGGAATGAACAGATTTTATGTGACATAATGATTGACCCGGAAATGGACGTTAGAAATGTGTAATAGGGCTGATTTTTGGCAGGATGTTAGCCCTATGTGTTTGCTAAGTCTGAGAGTTGGAATTTTTGGAAAATGACTTACGGTTTGGTCACAATAAAATTCGTAGTAAAAATTGGTCATTCCAGAATTCAGCATGTACCCGTTTTGGGAAAAAGAATAAATGTCCCCTTTAACGATATTGTAATTCCGCGAAACTTTTAGGACAACTACTTAAGATATATGCGAGTTTTTTTATGTAAACTGCTTAACTTAGAATGATTAATTTAAGGGGTAATCACCAATGTTAAGTTGGCATTACTAATCTGGAAATTTGGGCAGAATTGAGGAATTTGCTGTGGGGCTTTGTTTTGGTGGGCTTAGATTTAATTATATAGTTTGGGCTTATGATCATTGATTATTGGCATGTCTACAGCGTTTTTCCATGGTTGTCCCAAATTAAATGAAGCTTAATGGGCTTATAGGAAAGGTAAAAGAAAGGACACTGCACTGCTGAAATTCAGCAGCACCTTATTTAGTAATTAAATAAATTAAGTGTCTTACACGTCTCGTATCGTCACGAAAATTTTATTACGAATAGAAAAGACACTCTTATGCATATGTATGACCAGAACTCATGATAATGGGCCTAAAACACGAGGTTTTGAGGCCGTGCATATGGAACAATAATTCTGTAAATTTTTTCAGCCTAAAGAATAAGTTGTACGTATGTGTATATGTAACGCATCATGTCATGGATTGCATAGTACATGTCATACATTGCATCATCGTCATTTACATGCTTTATGGCACTGATTTAATGAGAGAAAGATGAAAAAGCGTTTTGAAGAAAAGATTATGTAATTTTTTAAAGAATGCTTTCCACCGGTACCGTGTGTTTTCTGGCCAGTAAGGACCCGTTCCAGATCCGGGGTTAACTGATCTAATGGTATGGATCGTTCAGGCTCAGAGAGAATAGACCTGACATCGAGCGCTCAGGCCTAGAGAGAATAGACCTGATAAGTGATGACGTGATCACTCTGAATTCGGAAATAATAGATTCGAAGAGAAATAAGTGACCGCTTTAGATCTGGGAGAATAGATCTGAATACTCTCTTGTTTTCCTGACGATTATGTTTGAATGAAAGAACGAAAGAACTTATCTTCATTTTTATCATGATGCATCACACGTACATACTCATGCATGTAGCATATCATGAGTCATCAAACATGGGTACGTGATACTTAGATTAAGGTGTTATGACTTGCTAGCTCATAAGTTATAATCTTTATTGAGTGATGATCTTTTAATAAGAATGGGCTGTTATCAGTTATGAACTTTTATAAGTCATGGACTTTGGTAAGTTTTAATCTTTGATAAGTTATGAGCTGATTATTTACGAGTGTCGAATGGAAGGTCAGGTATGTTCTAAACCGAATTTTGGGGTTCGGTTCTTGTATGTACTTTCCATTTAATTCACGACTATTTATAGTTTACTTGCTGGTGACGTGGTCACTCACCCCCTATTTTTCCTGCCAGAGGCAGCAGGAAATAGAGTGGAATGGATTGAAGATGAACCTAGGGTTCCCTACCCGTAGAAGCGCGAGAGACGGACGACTTAAGAGACGTGACTAGATGGTTATGATCGATGATCCTTTTTATGAAATTGTGATGGAAACATTTATTTTGGGGATTCCCGTACTTTATGATCGGGTTGTAAAACTAATGATGGTTGCGTAGACGTTTTTATTTTAAAAGTTTTTATTCTGCCTTGGTTTTGCTTACTTGTCGACGTGTAAGCATGAAAGTCAACATATTTTATTCTGTACTTTGCTATGTTATGGACTGACGCCTGGTACTCTACGTAGTGAAGTACGGCAGGCGCACCGTATCCAGCTGGGCCGGGGTGCGGGGCGCCACAGATGTACGTCATCCCCTCACATGGATCGATCCATGTTGAGCTGAGAAGAACCAAGAACTTACTATGAGACGTCGATCTCTCACGTGGATCGATCGACGTACGTCAGCCCCTCGCGTGGATCGATCGACGTACGTCGGCCCCTCACATGGATCGATCCACGTCTCACGGAATGTTTAGGGTTTTTAGAAATATTTTTCTAAAATGTGTTAAAATGGTTGTTTTCATTTTTATATGATTTATACATGCTCATTATGTGAATCTTATGTGTTTTTGATGATTTTAAAAGTATTGTGACTAACGTGCCTTGGAAGTTTCTACAACTTACCATAAAGGGCAAAATTGGTATTTTGAGTTTTGTAGGAACATCACATGGTGAAAATATTTTAAGGATGTATTCTCATTATATTTATCACGACAAAGGTGATATCATGGGTATTTATGACCATCCAGGTCATTTCTGGAGTTTTCATATACCAGGGGTATTTTGGTCATTTCACCCCCGAGGGTATTTCTTGTATTTTCACTCAAGGAATCTCTTGAGCATATTATTATCTTTATTCTGGAGCTGATTCATTATTAACTTGAAGATAATTTGGTGATTCTTTATCTTATTTTCTCACATGATGATATTGTTGACTATAGCTGAATATGTGACGGTTTGAGATGTCACATTCTATTTTTTCTTGAAGACCCTCTTATATATATATTATAAGAGCACATTTATAATCATTATTCAGAGACATTAAATGTGTCAAAGGTGTGGAAATATTCATGACATACAAGAAGAAATATTGGGAATTTCGGTGTTACACGTTGACATAATCTTGTCAATTATCCTTTGGTGATTTCTTCTTCAAAAATTTGAGTTTATATACATATACATATGCCCAAAAATGTGTATATTCAGATGGATATGATGGTGTACTCATTTTATGGCTTGGTGACAAGTGGACCAACCAAAAAGAAGCTAGTTGGCAATTTGAATTTCCCATTTGAATATAACGGCTAGGAGCTGAGGTTGTGATCAGATTTTCGAGTCAAAATGAAGCTCTCACATGTCCTATTATTGTGCTTGGAGTTGGGGATATTTTGGTGGTATTATCCTTTCTTATTTTCTTTGTTTTACAAAGGATAATTAAAAGAATTTTTCTTGGAAAATGTGAAAGTAGCCAAACGGCTACTAGGCTATTTTTGAGCAGATTTTTGGTTTGAAAATGTAAATGCCCACATGCCTATTCTTGTGCCAAAGAGTTGAGAAGATAAAGGAGTTGTTATGGCTATTATCTTTGGGTATTATCTTCACATTTTCAAGATAATTCCAAGTCATTTTTGAGCTTAAACTTTCGGCCAAATGGAGTTGCCAAGGTAGACCAATTATGTTGTCTCATTTTGCCAAGTGTACAAAGCCAACCAATGATGAGAAGACATTTGGAATTGATGATGAAGATGGTGACACATTGGAGTTGTTATCTCCAAGGCTCAAATCACACTATAAATAGAGGCAATGGTGAAAAAGATGAAACATATTTGAAACTCACAAGCATTTGTTGAATTGTCTAGCTATCATCTTCTTGTTGTTGTTGTTCTTGTTCCATTCTTTGTAGCATAGGTGTTCTTGATATTTTTGTTGTGCTACAAACCTCTTGAGCTTCATTTGTAAGATTGATTAGCCATTCTTATAAGGCTATATCAATAGGTGGTAGAGGTGTTGCAACTAAGTGTTGCTTAGAAGGTGATTATCCAAGTCTTGAATAGGGTTGGTGTATAACCCAAGGATCAAGCTTGGTTCTTGTTGTAAGATGTTTCTTTGCATAGTGAAATCCAAGGAAAGGTGTTACTTGGGACTGGAGTAGGTAACATTGACCGAACCAGGATAAATCCTCGGTGTTCTTGTCTTGTTTCTTCATTTCTGTTTTCTGCCTGTTTTTACTGCAGTTTTCACACAATTTCTCACTATTAGAAAAAATAGCTAAACATTTTCAAAATTCGTGATTTTTGGTGGAGTTATACTTCAGACTGTTATCTTTAATTTTCAACAAGAATCACTTGATTGGAGCAAGGAAAAGTTAGTCTTTCAGTCTTTGCAAGATAACTGCTCCAATCCGGCTGCAATCTGACCAGTTTTGAGAAAACTTAAATTCTGTATTTATCAAGAATTGTTTAAGGTCAGGGCCTTTTGGAAACTTCATCTACACATCCTAAAGAGTGGTTTGATATAAAGATCAACCTTTTTGGTTGAGTATTCAAAGAGAAACACGTTTTTCCAAATCAGCAACATTCTGTCAAATTCTGTCTAGATTGACTATCTGAATCTTTTTATTTGTTTGAAGGGTCAAACGATCTTATTTTTGTCTACTTTTTGGATAGAGTCTTTTTAACACATTGAAGTTTACTTCTGAAAAGTTTCATAATTTTTGGAGTTGTGTACAATTATTTTTGAATTTTTCAAAAACGGGTTCTGAATCTGAAGTGGTCTCAGATTCTGATTTCAAAGGGGTTTTTGATCATGGGTACTAGTGTAATTTCCGCTAACCACTATTCACCCCCCTCTAGTGGTGTCTATTGCAGGTGCATGGTCCAACACTTCTCCATTGTTTAGGGTCTGAGACAAATCTAGTTTTGATCCGATCCTTGTCAAGGTATTTGTTCGTTTGTTTGTCCTTGTTTGGGCAGTTATATGACATGTGTTCAAGTTTCCCGCATACATAGCACTTTACGTCTTCATTATTTTTATTTTTATGATCCTTAGATGAAGTAGGCTTATGTTTGTTTTTAATCGATTTTCTCAAGATCTTTCTTAATCTTTTAGTCATCGTAATTAAATCTTCATCATCGGAATCTATGTCACTATCATCTATGCGGTCATAAGAGGTAGAGACATATTCATTTGATTTAAATGCTATAGTCTTGTCATTTTTAGAAATAGATTCAGAATTTCTTAAAGTGAATTTGTTTTCATATACCTTTAATGATCCGATCAATTCTTCCATTTTTATTGATTTAGTGTCCTTACTTTCTTCGCTTGCAGTGACTTTTGAATCTCATTTGGATGGGAGACTTCTTAGCACTTCTTGGACCTTTTCCTGCGTAGTGAAAGCTTTGCTAAGAGACTCAAGAGAATTATAGATGTTAGTCAATCGTAAATCCATGTCAAAAATAGACTCACTTGGCGATAATTTGAAAGAATCAAGTGCGGACATAAGCATATTAATCTTAGACTCCTTTACTTGGCTAGTCCCTTCATGTTTCATCTCAAGAATTTTCTACATCTCTTGGGCACTAGAGCAATTAGATACGTAACTAGATTCACTTTTGCTTAGCCCATTTAAAAGTAGTTGCATGGCTTTAGCATTCATATTCAACTTCTTTTTATCATCACTAGTGTATTCTTGTTTCGTTTTTAAAACCTCTAGTGTGATACCATCAACAATAGACAACTTAGAAGGGACAAAAGGATCATCTTCTATAATGGACCGTAGGTCTATATCAATAGCCATAAGAAAGAGTTTCATTCTAAGTTTCCATTGAATAAAAGACTCACCATCAAAAAGAAGAGGCCTTACGGTTGACATTCCTTCTTGTACGGTTTTGTAGCTAGTGGTTGCCATCTCATTTAGATCGTTGGATCTCCTTGTTGTGAGTGTGTCTGCATTCTGATACCACTTGTAGGACCTGCAAGGCATCACTAGAAGAGGGGGAGGGGTTGAATAGTGGGTGCTGAAAATTTGGTTTTTAAAATGTTTTGATCCAAAAACCCAACTTCTGAAAACAGTTTCTGTTTTCAGAACCTGTTTTGCAACGTTTGAAAAACTAGATTACAGGCCTTCAAAAATTTTGAAATTTGGAGAGATTTTAGTCTCAGATGTTCTGAGTATCTCCTAAAAATTTAAGATCAAAATTCAGCCATTAACCCTTTGAAAAATTGTTTGTGGTCAGATTGCGCAAATCTGCCACAAACGGTAGTCTGATTTGAAAATTTTATTCCGATTACACCGTGGCTATAAATGGTCTGACAATTTAATGACAAACCCCTTAGTATATGTTTTTAATTGGTTTGAAACAGTTCTGAAAAATTCCTTTGGGAAGTATGTCAAATACGTTCAAGTTCTCAACCTTTGCAAATATAAAAATCAGATTGCACTAGTCTCAGAACTATTAACGTTTGAAAGACTTATACTTTTCGAAAAGGGTTGAACATGAAACTTAAAGCGTGTTGCTATGTTTCTGAAAAGTTTTGTGATTTTTGAAATTCGTTTGATATTGTTACTATTGCAATGAAAATGATGCACAGTGCTGGAAACTGAAAGTAAAGTGCTGAAAGCAATAACACCGAGAATTTTATACTGGTTCGGTTAACACAACCTACTCTAGTCTTCGAGGACACCTTCCTCGGTTATCACTAAACAAAATAACACCTTACCACAAAGGGTTGCTGGAGTTACACACCAACTCCAACCCTTTACAAACGATACAAGCAATCACACTTTTCACGAACACCACCACCGAACGAATAAAGTATTGATCACACCTTGATCAAACTTTTACAACAATGAGTGTGTATGGTGGTCTATACAAAGCCTATTCAATATACTTGAATATAAGAACAATAGGATTGAGAGAGAAGAAGAAAGAAAGGTAGAAGAAGAAAGTGGAAGACACTTTTTGCACTTAAGAGAATATGAGAATTGTCTTGCATGAGAATGGCTCTCCTTCTCTTCTTTTTATCTTGATTTTGCCGCCCACTCTAGGGCATTTCTCCATCTTGAAAATTCTCTTTTAAGTCCTTGGAAGAATGTCTTGTATAGATGTGACATCAACTTGCTTACTTGGCAACACTTGATTGGATGATTGTCTTGGCCTTGCTTACTTGGCACTCCTTGATTGGATGAGATTTGTCATCATTTGATGACTGTACAAATATGAGAATACACTTACAACATGTGCCAAATTATTAATAAAAACATTGCCAATTATCACACAATTAATCCCCTCAAATTTGGAAGTAATTTTTTTTCTTCATTAAGACAAAATTTTGGCCATACATAGTCTTCAGATGCTGAATTTTCAGCATGTGCTAAATCATTTCGAGACTTTGAAATGTTTCCATATTACTACACATTATTCCCTTGAATATTGAAGCAAATTAGTCACAATTAAGATACATAAAAATCGGCCATATCCACTCGCACATGCTGAATTTTCAGGATGTGTTACATTTGTAACAAAGTTTGAAATATTACATTGTGTAGCTTCCTCCATTATGTCACTAGCCTTGTGTGGCTTATTCTCCACCAATTGAGATGCCAACTAAGCTCCACATAAGCTCCACCAAGGCTGTATTAGGCGTGTGAAGTAGGATTGGGCGTGTGCTGAATTTATTTTTGTAAACTTTGTAAAATAGTGCACAATAATTATACACATATAATATATTCCAATCAGCCCTAATTTAAATATTCTAGAACACTTTAGTATGTATTGAATATATAAAATGTGTCTAGATACATGTTACATGTCATGCCAAAAACGTTCCATGTGCCGTATTCGTAGAAAACCGAATTTCTGACTTTTGTCGATTACGCGATTTTTCTCCGATTAAATTCAAAATTTGTGCACATGTTATATATATTATGTCGCACATAATATACATAGAATAACTTGAATATTCAGCTCTAAAGGCTGATTAAAAGTGGCGCCCATGTGACAAAAATATTGAATTTTAAATCTCCACAATTTGGCCTTAATTGGCAGTGATTTGTGTGTGCCCACGTAGAATGATTTTATGGCTGAATATACCATGTAAGTCATGAAATTTGTGTCCATTTTTGAAGTGTAGGAGCTGGCCATCTATATATGGCAAGTACGTGACATGTTAGCGAAGTTTCGATTGTCACCCGATACGACAATTTTTGGTTTATAGCCTTGTAACGTGTCGTAATAATTTTTTCATCACCATGACTTATATCATATGATATAAGACCTGACTATACTCATAAATATGAGGTAAGTATAGTGGTGTAACGTTGACGTACGTTCGTAAAATATATAACGTGTCTGTAGTACGTTGGAATATATGTGTATAGTGCCTTTTTAAAAAAACTGAATATATATATATATATATATATATATATATATATATATTAAAAATGTGTGATTAAGGGAGGAAGGAGACTTTCCATTTCCATGTTTGTTGCCTTCATGCCTTCTCCAAATATTTCTCCATTTAATGAACTACTTAGTTCATTTAACTAAGTACTTCACTTAATGAACTAGTTTAGTTCATTAATGGTGGCACCTGAAAATAGTTCAAACACAACAAATGTTTGTCATTTGATGTAAGCTTTAAAGCTTCATGGCTTGTTAGTACGGCAACATTATATATAAAGTATATAAGGCAAGTTTGTCGCAAAAATGTGTCAAGCCATAAAATGTGTTATGCATTTCTTTAGCACACATTATTTAAATCATGCATTTTATGAATCACTCAAACCCTCTTTTTCTAAACAATTTCTATCTAGATCCACATACTTGGACTTTTGATGGTGTACTGAGTTCTCATCATATTTATAGCTGAAATACTATCACAGTATATCCTAATTGATAAAGAAATAGACATGCATGTGTCCTTCATCACTCCTCTAATCCACATTCCTTCACATAGTCCTATTGCAAGCAGTATGTACACTATTTTTGGAGACAACCGTCTGTTTTTATACTTCTCTATATTATAATATTTCTGCACAGATAGGTTCCATAGCCTGTAGTAGATCTTATATCCATCCTAGATCTTGCTAAGTTTGCATCAGTTTACACTTGTACAGTTTTGTCCTCAATTTTCTTGGAGTGTAACCCTTGACCTGGTGAAGCCTTTAGATACCTAAGAATTCTTACTACATCTTTGAGATGTTCGTTAATAAGATCATGCATAATCTCGTTAACAAAGCTAACAACATAACATATATCAAGGTGAGTATGAGATAAATAAATCAGTTCACCAACTAATTTCTGATAACTCAGTTTATCCATGGGCCTTTTAGCCCACTATTCTGTAGTTTTATGTCTACGTTCAATTAGTGTAGAGTCCGGTTTATAGCACACGTTCCAGTCTCTCGAAATAGATCCAACACATATTTTTGTTGTGCAATACTCATGCCACGCTGGTTCCTTCCTACTTCCATCTTTGGAAAAAATCTGAACTAACCTAAGTTCTTCAACTCAAACTAAGCAGATAACTTATTCTTAATTTGGGTTATACCTATGGAATCATTTTCAGTAAGAATTATATCCTCAACATACACAATAATTATAGTGATCCTACATGTGTCTATTCTTTTAGTAAATAGATTGTGATTGTTGTGAGTTTGAGTAAATCCTTGGTTTAGCATAACAATTGTAAACTTCTTGAACCATGTCTAAGATGATTTTAAGACCATATAGAGATTTTCTTAGTCTGCAGACTCTATTTTTATTTCCTTTGTATTAAAACTAGGAGGTATATCCATGTCTATCTCTTCTTCCAGGTCACCATATAGGAAGACATAGTGTCTAACTGACACAGATTCTGGTCTAAGTATACAGCACATGAAAAGATGATTCTACTAGTGTTCAATTCATTCGCGGGCACAAAAGTGTCTAAACAGTCAATTGTATAGTTTTGTGTGAAGTCCTTTGCAACTAACCTTGCCTTGCACCTACTTCTCGTCCCATATATGTTATATTTAACAAAGAAAACCTATTTACCTCCTACAGGTTTAACCCCCTTATATGTTGGAACGATTTTTAAGGTCGTATTTTTTGTTAGTGCATCCATTTCCTCGTCAATAGCTCTCCTCCACTGAGGTTCATTCATAGCCTCTTGAATGGATGTAGGTACATTTTGACTATCCAGCTTAGTTGTGAATGCTTTAACCTCTGAGTTTAGTTGTTCATATGACAAGAAGTTACTCAAAGGATATTGTATAGCATCCTCTAGTGTGGTGTGATTTGTTTCACCAGTATAAAATAAGAGATCAAATACTGCATATGGTCGTTTAGTACATTCTTTTACTCCCATTCTTAGTGTTATGGGTAAGTGGTCTATATTACACTGTGTTTCTTTTTCTTGACACTATTCAGGTCAGGTGCTTGACCGAGCCAAGGTGGCAGTTGCTCTGCTCGGCATGTCTGGTCTGCCTGTACAGTTGGTTTCTGCTCTGCTTGTACAGTCCGCTGATATTCGGACCTAGCTTTTTCTCGGGATTCTAATACTTCTTGTGTTTGCATGCTATTTCTAGATGTCTAACTTATGTCTATAATGTTCCATAAGCTCTCTTTTTCTTGTAAGTCAGTCTCAGTTCTTGGGTAATATGCATTTTTTCATAAAAGTAACACCCATTCTTACATGCATCTTCCTTGTTCTAGGACGCTTGTATCCCTTCTGGAATCCTGAGTAACCTAAGGATATACACTTACGTGATCTTTTGTCAAGTTTACTCCTCATGTGAGATGGAATATGGATGCAAGCTT
>AP025044.1:34024387-34044848 GCA_036186865.1 Eustoma russellianum
AAAAAAATCTTTGAAATACCTTTGAAATATAAAATATATTTTGGGTATACGTGTTTATAAGAAAACGTTTAACTTCTTGAAAATAATAGTCCAAATACTTTGTATAATTTTTTTTCTAAGTCACCCCTTAATGTCAAATGAAAATCTGCCTATGTATCCTTTTTTTTATAAATTTTTAACTTGAGTTATCCAATCCTACCATGGCACACTAGATATTGATTGACTTAAGGTATTCTAGTTCACCATGCTTCCGTGCGCCACACTGATCCACCGTACTTCTTTACTTGGTTGTTTCAACCGCTAATTTAACCTTAATTATATCTCACCGAAAAAACAACTACTACTTGTTCATACTTACCTTGTTTCAATTCAAACTTACTCGATACATCAGTACTTGCGCATTCCTAGGAATCAACACTTAACCCACAATTTGTAATGATATAGTATTCCAAGGCACATACTATAGTCGATTCTTGCATGTCTCTATTATTCAATACCTCTAATAAGACTAATATCGTCGACCCATTTTGATTACCCTACATTCAACATACTAAGCCTAGACTATAAATTTCTTTGTACAATATCCTTAACTAAACTCTACTGATTATAACCCTAATCGTTGTTTAGTTTATATTATTCTACTATAAATCATCTCTTAGTATTTACTATACTATTATAATTCATTTCTTAGTAGCTATGGTCCCAAATTAGACCTAAACCTGCTCTGATTTTACCGTCCAAGTAGGGATATGGACCCACTTTACTTTACCCCAATGATACCGAGTACCATGTTGTAGTTATGGTAAGGCAGCCCGAGTTACTTCTGACCCATTAATATGTCAACTAACGTTTGTAGTAGGATATTCTGGTTAACATCATAATTCATTCAAATCAATTATATAATATTCAACTAGGGTTACTAAGATCACGGCTTAGAGAGTTATGATCAACCGTAGATAGGGGAGAATCGTATGGGATATCCTAGGCATACGTGTTCCAAAACCGATCATCTTCTTAAGTTTCGAATCATAACTTATGTCTAGGATCGTTCTTAGCATCATCATTTTTTAAGTCTAAGATCACGTCTTATTTCCAAATCATAATTAGTACATAATCAACACATTACTAAATCAATACTTATGTCTAAAGTCAACTCTTAATCGAGATCGTTACTTATGTTTAAGATCGTGACTTATGTTCAGGATCATCACTTATAACTGAGATCAATACCAATGTTCATGATCATCGCTTATGTTCAAACCATCACTTATGTCTAATATTGTAACTTAGAGGCAAAATCGTAACTTATTTTCTAATATCATGGCCTAATTCCACATTTCCGACGTGCATCTAGAGCGATGCTCTGAAGGTCGTACTGTCGGCACGTAATACCTCTTGAACTCATTCTGAAATTAGATCCAAGTGATATGCGGTGTCAATTGTGCTGCGCCACCTCTCCTCCGTATCCACTTGTGGAAGAATCTCAAGTCCGAGTGCGGTGGTGGTGGAGCCTGTGGCTGTTGATGTTGTTGCGCCACAGCTTGGGCCATGACCAGTAGTGTGTCGATCAGGGCCCGGGAAGCACGACCTGCAGTGGAGCCTCATTCACAGAGTGGTTCCCATTACCGTTCCTACCGTTCTCTTCTCGGCGGCATATTTGCTACGACCAGTAAAATTTCAGTTTTTTTGTTAAGGGCATTTCAGGAATATACAAAACTTAAGAAATAGAAAACAGTCAAATACAGATAAATAAAACGAAAATAGAAACAAACCGTGCCCCTAGTCCGATCATCACTTAGTCTAAATCAAACTTATTATAAGGTCAAATTTAGCCTCAGATCACAGCTTATGTCTAGAATCAAACTTAGTCCAGGATCAAACTTACATCTACGACCAAAACTTAGGTCTATAGTCATCTCTTACATCTAAGTTCATTCCTTAATTTCTACGTTTTCCGCAGCAGATCTAGAGCCTGGGCTCTGATAACACTTGTAGCGCCCCGTTCCTAACCCTAGGGTCAGAACTGGTACGTCCGTCGTATTCCGCTAAGGGATATACAAGACGTCGTAAAGTGTGTAAAATGAAATTCCCTAAGCTAAGTCCTCAAATGAAATAATAAACAAAATAAAACTTCTCTAATTCTTGATCATCAATCTCCCATCAGTCTCTATGAGTCCCAGTGAGCCCACTCAGAGTCTTCTCCAATCCATATATAATTGTACACCGATTTGTCTGCAAGAAAACATAACGAACGGTGTGAGCGACAAAAATGTCACTCAGTAGGTACTCTACCTGCATCGGCCCTGTGAGATCATACACGCTAGGACAATAGTGAAATACATATAAGTACGGTAATACGAAAATAGACTGTCCACGTTTCACAAAAACATATAACGGTCATAACTTCTTAAAACAATCAAACACATAATCATGCGAAATGAGCGTGAAATGTAATGTCACATACATGATGCATGATAAGCCTACGTTCTCAGAAACATGTTGGACCGTGCACCTGCAATAAACACCACTAGAGGGGGGGTGAATAGTGGTTAGCGGAAATTACACTACAACCCTTTGTTAAAATCCCCTTTGAAACAGAATCTGAAACCACCTCAGATTCAAAACCCATTTTTCAAAAATTCACAAATAATTGTACACAACTCCAAAAATTATGAAACTTTCCAGAATTTAACTTCAATGAGTTAACAAGACTCTATCCAAAAATCAGACAAAAATAAAATCGTTTGACCCTTCAAATAAATAAACAGATTCAGATGGTCAATCTGGACAGAATTGGACAGAATGTTTTTGATTTTGCAAAACGTGTTTCTCTTTGAATACTCAACCCAAAAGGTTGATCTTTATATCAAAACACTCCTTAGGATGTGTAGATGAAGTTTCTAAAAGGACCTGACCCTAACCAACTCTTGAAAATTACAGAATTTAAGTTTTCTCAAAACTGGTCAGATTGCATCCAGATTGGAGCAGTTATCTTGCAAAGACTGAAAGACTAACTTTCCCTTGCTCAAATCAAGTGATTCTTGTTGCAAATGAAAGCTAACAGTCTTAAGTATAACTCCACCAAAAATCACGAATTTTGAAAATGTTTAGCTATTTGTTCAAATTGTGAGAAGTTGTGTGAAAACTGCAGTCAAAATGGGCAGAAAATAGAAATAAAGAAACAAGAGAAGAACACCGAGAATTTATCCTGGTTCGGTCAATGTGACCTACTCCAGTCCCAAGGAACACATTTCCTTGGATTTCACTATCAAATGAACACCTTACAACAAGAGCCAAGCTTGACCCTTGGGTTATACACCAACCCTATTGAAGACTTGGATAATCACTTCTATGCAACTCTTGGTTACAACACCTCTACCACCTATTGATGTAGCCTTATAAATTTGGCTAATCAATCATACAAATCCAACTCAAGAAGGTGTGTATAGTGTAGCTGGACAACAAAGAAAATTGGAACACCTTAGTTACACAAAGTATGAACGAAAATATGAGAAGAGAATAGCAAGACAACAATTTTCAATTTTGCTTTCAAGTGTATGTCTTCTCTTCTTCACCTTGACTTCTATTTATAGAGTGAATTGATGGCATATTCCCTCCAACTTTTAGACCATGTGATGGCTGAGAATTTTGAATTAAAGAACCTCCATAATCATCTCCAACAATCTTGTCTCCATTACATTCAAATTTGAAATTTCAAGTTGGCAACTTTTGCGAACTAGCTTGCTTTTGGTTTGTCTTCTTGTCTCCAACTCATAAAATGAGAAAAACATCATCTCCACCTGTATAATCACGTTTTGGAGGCTGTGTATATGTATACCAACTCAGATTTTTGAGGAGAAATCAACAAATAATAGTTGACAAGATTATGTCAACATATAATATCAAAATTCCCATTTCTCCTTGACATATTGTGATGAATCTTGCACCAAGGACACCTTGTAATCTCTGAAAGATGATGATTAAGAACCTCCAATAACATATATATAAGAATCTTCAAGAGAAAATAGAACGTGACATCGAATACCGTCACATATCCCGCTACCGTCGATAAAATCATCAAATGAGAGACTAAATTAGAAAACCACCAAATAATCTTCAAGAATATACTAAATGAACTCCAGAATGAATATAATAAGATACTCAAGAGATTTCTTGAGTAAAAATACCGAAACTGTCTTCGGGGGTAAAATGGCCAAAATGCCCCTAGTGAGATAAAACTCCAGAAATGACACCGATGGTCAGAATTAAATATAATAACACCTTCTTGATAATAAATAAGATGATAATATCTTCTTGAATCATATTCACCATGTCGAGTACCTACAAAACTCAAAATACCACTTTTGCCCTTTTTGGTAAGTTGTAGAAACTTCGAGGGCATATTAGTCACAAGATATTATCATCATAAAAATCACATAATCACAACATGATAAACATATATAAATCATGTAAAACTAAAAACAACTATTTTATCACATTTTAGAAAAATATTTCTAACAACCCTAGACATCATGTCATTTTTCTTCACTTATTCAACTCTTTCATTTATAACACCATATGTGACATTTTTTAAGTATTCATCACTTAAAATCATGACTTTGAAAATTATCCAAACATATTTCTCAACATTCTCCCCCTTTTGGATGATTTTCAAAATAACCTAACATGATTTTAATGTCACAACTTATAACCAAAAGTTTAACCAAATGTTTTCAACTATGTTTTCAACTTTTAAATAGTATGCCGCTCCCCCGCAACTCATACTCTCCTCCTTAACCTATGCTCCAAAATTTATACCAATAAAAACTTAGCATATGATTCATCATGACTTACCAACTAAAACATGACTTACCAACTAAAATCATGTTCTTATTCTATCTCCCCCTTTATTTTGCAAATCATGCAAAAGATAGAACTATACAATGGTATCGTAAGTCATCATTCCTAATTTGGCTCGTAAGTTTTCAAAAGTGGCTTGATTAAGGGGTTTGGTGAGGATGTCAGCAATTTGGTGATCAGTTCTTATATGGTTTATCACTATGTCCTCATTTTGAACATGATCGCGAAGAAAGTGGTATCGCACCTCAATATGTTTGGCCTTAGAATGAAGCACCGGATTCCGAAAAAGATTGATTGCACTTATGCTATCGCAGAAAATTAGAATCTTATTCATTTTAATGCCAAAATCACTAAGTTGTTGTTTAAGCCAAAGTATTTGGATAGTACATAAACTCAAAGCGATATACTCGGCTTCAGTGGTAGAAAGAGCTACACTAGCTTGCTTTTTAGAAAACCAAGAGATCAAATTGGTTCCTATGAATTGACATGTATCGCTAGTGGATTTTCTATCTAACTTGCAACCACCATAATCAGCATCACTATATGTGTGTAATTCCAACTTAGCATTTCTATGATACCACAGTCCTAAGTGAGGTGTATGTTTAAGATATCTAAAGATCTTTTTCACTGCATTGTAATGTGATACCTTAGGACAAGATTGAAACCTAGCACACATACACACACTAAACATAATATCATGTCTTGATGCAGTTAAGTATAACAATGAGCCAATCATAGACCTATAAAGTGTGTCATCAAAAGGTTTACCATTTTCATCCTTATCAAGTTTGGTACTAACACTCATAGGGGTAGTTGTAAGTTTCAACTCTTCAAAGCCAAACTTCTTAATCATATCATTGACATACTTAAGTTGGCTAATGTGAATTCCTTGAGGGGTTTGTTTGATTTGAAGTCCTAAGAAATAATTCAACTTTCTTACCATTGACATTTCAAATTCTGACTTCATACATTCTTCGAGGTCTTTTACTAAAGTAGGGTGGGTTGAACCAAAGATTATATCATCTACGTATATTTGAACTATTAACAAATCATTACCTTTTCTTCTTAGGAATAATGTGTTGTCTGTGGTTCCCCTTTGATAATTATTTGCAATAAGAAATTTTGCAAATCTATCATACCAAGCTCTTGGAGCTTGTTTCAAACCATATAGAGCTTTCTTAAGCTTGTAAACATGGTTAGGATTCTTTGGATCTTCAAATCCAGGGGGTTGTTTGACAAACACCTCTTCTTGGATGTATCCATTCAAGAACGCACTTTTGACATCCATTTGGAAGAGCTTAATATTGCTTAGACTTGCAATCGCAAGTAATAATCTAATTGCTTCTAGTCGTGCAACGGGTGCAAAGGTTTCTTCATAATCTATTCCTTCTTGTTGATTATAACCTTGTGCGACTAGTCTAGGCTTATTCATTCTAATATTTCCTTGTTCATCCATTTTATTCCTAAAGACCCATTTAGTTCCTATGATAGACTTGTCTTCAGGTTTAGGTACTAAGTCCCACATGTTCTTCCTTGTGAATTGATTTAATTCTTCATGCATAGCATGTATCCATGATATGTCACCTAAGGCTTCCTTTACGTTCTTAGGTTCTAATTGTGAGATTAAGCTATGTCCTTCAAGTTGACTTATATTTCTACGTGTTCTAACCCCAGCACTTGGATCCCCAATGATTAGTTCTCTAGGGTGCCGCCAATTCCTAGATTGACTAGGTTCACCCTCATCTTGTTCAAATATTTCATTAGTGTGAACGTTATCATATGTAATTGGATTATTAGTTGTATCTTTCAATTGCAGAGTCTCTTGATTTATTTCATCTAAGGGTTTATGTATGTCTTGATCAGGGGGAGTTGGTTCTAGATGATCAAGTACAAGCTCAAGTAATACATCATCATCAAACATATTTTCAACATTTGTTTCTTGTTTATGTTGATGTTCATCACTAACTTCAAAGCATGCATTTTCATTGAATTTCACATGTATGGATTCAATTATTTTTCTAGATGCAGGATTATAACACCTATATGCTCTTGAGTTAGTTGAATATCCAACAAATACGCATTCAATAGACTTTTGTTCAAACTTATCTAGATTATCCTTAGTGTTTAGCACAAAACATTTACATCCAAATACTTTAAGATAATCTATTTTAGGTTGTCTATTGTTTAGCAATTCATAAGGCGTTTTATTTAATTTCTTTCTAATAGTAAGCCTATTTATAATATAGCATGCACAACTAACAGCTTCAGCCCATAAATATTTAGGTAATATATTTTCACATAGCATTGCCCTAGCAACTTCTTGAATTGTTCTATTTTTACGTTCAACAACTCCATTGAGTTGTGGTGTTCTAGGTGGTGAGAATTCATGTTTGATTCCATATAGTTTGCAAAATTTGATTATGTCTTTGTTTTTAAATTCTCCACCTCAATCGCTTCTAATTCTTTTAACATTTTTTTCATAAATGTTTTCAAGTTGCTTAATAAGGGTTTCGATTGCTAATGGAGCATTGTCTTTGTGTGTTAAGAACAATGTCCATGTGTAGCGTGAGTAATCATCTACTATGACACACACATAGTAGTGTCCACCTAGACTTCTTGTCCTACTTGGACCAAATAAGTCTAAGTGAAGCAATTCTAGTACATGACTAATACTCACTTCATGTTTCGGTTTTAAGGTTTCTTTAATGTGTTTTCCCTTGATACATGTTTCACATATTTGAAAATTATCTAAGTCTAACTTAGGCATTTCTCTAATTAAATTCTTTTTAGACAATTTCTTAATAGTTGAAATTCCTATATGACCTAATCTTCTATGCCATAAATTTACATCTAAGTCATGTGATATTAGACACTTAACCTTAGCATCTAACATGTTATCTAAGGTAAGAGTATAAATATTTCCATCTCTATTTTTTTAAAACAGTTTCTCCTTTTTCATTTATTATATCACAAGAATTGGGAAGAAAGGAGACATTATAACCACAATCTATAAGTCGAGAAATACTAAGTAAATTATAAGATAGATTGCTTACTAATAACACATTTTGTATTTGAAATGTGTTCGGGTCCCCAATTGTTCCTTTTCCAACAACTTGTCCTTTGTTGTTGTCACCGAATGTTACTTTTCATCCATTCTTGATATTTTCCTGTTCGATGAATAGTTTGGGGTTCCCCGTCATATGCCTCGAACATCCACTATTTAAAAACCATTTGGTTTTTAGATTCTTTGACTTTGTCTCCTTCTTGCATTCCTTGCATTTATCCTACAATGGAGACAAAGTTTTAGGTACCCTTTATTTGGGTCCTTGAATGTTAGGGGCACTATTCTTGTTTAGATATCCCTTAGGTATCCAAACTTGAATATACCTTCTAGGCACATTTTTAGCATTCTTATATTTTTGAAAATAAGAAGAATTAGCATATACATGATCATTCCACATAAGTGAAGATGCATTGTTATACATGTTGCACCATGGTTGATAATTATTATGCCTTCGCCGATTTTGGTGGTGTGTATAAGACATGTAATTTTGTTTCTTGAATGGCGCTATGTATGTATGTTCATATGCATTTCTATAAGATTTATATGAGTGTTGTCTATACTTAGGTTCATAATAAGTTGTATACATTTTATTCGGTCTAGTTGCATTTGTATACATGTAGGCATAATTTCTAGATTGTCTAGATGCAAAGTTTGGCCTAGATGTATGTTTATGCGTGTGTATATTGGTGGGTGTGTGTTGTATTTTTGCCTTTATATAAGTAGACGAAGGTGTAGAAGCAGATGTAGCAGGAAAAGTTGATTTTGTATTATATGACAACTTTGTACTAGATGAAACAAACTTAGTCCTTTTATTTACTTTTTCATTTTCTTCTTTATAGCCTAAGCCGGTTTTATCATTTTCATATTTTTGCGATGATATTAATACATCTAACATGTTTGTTCCTGATTTAAATTGTTCTAAGGTTTTCTCTAAATCTAGTTTACATGATTTAAGTGTAAACACTTCATTTTCATAGTCCTGTATCTTGGTTTTCAACACACCATTTTCAGTTCTTAAGGCTTGTTCATTATTTCTAGATGACTCAATTTTAGTCCTTAATGAATCAAGAGTACTTGATGACTCTTGTTTCAAAGACTCTAATTGATTAGAAAGTTCTAAGTTGGTTGTCTTAAACTTTTCATTCTCTTCAATTAGCTTCTTTTTCTCTTTTGACAACCTTTTACAATGAGCATGCATTTTCATGAATTCATCATACATTTCATCAAAAGTCATCTCGTTAACAGAATCAAAATCAGGAGTAGATGTTACCTCTTTCGTAGACTTTAAGTACACTCCTTTAGGAAGGATTGATGACATGATGTATGATTTTAGATGAATACCTCGAATCTTTAAATAAAGTGAATGCTAATGCTCCAAGCCTTCTTGAAGTGTTCAAATGCTCCAAACCTTTGTTTTGGGATTAGCAGGCTACTATGTTGTTGGTTCTTGGCCTTGCCTTGTTCGTATGGTGTTGAATCTTGCTTTTTTTGAGTGGTGTTGGTCTGGCTCTGATACCAAATGTTGGACCGTGCACCTGTAATAAACACCACTAGAGGGGGGTGAATAGTGGTTAGCGGAAATTACACTACAACCCTTTGTTAAAATCCCCTTTGAAACAGAATCTGAAACCACCTCAGATTCAGAACCCATTTTTCCAAAATTCACAAATAATTGTACACAACTCCAAAAATTATGAAACTTTTCAGAATTTAACTTCAATGACTTAGCAAGACTCTATCCAAAAATCAGACAAAAATAAGATCGTTTGACCCTTCAAATAAATAAAAAGATTCAGATGGTCAATCTGGACAGAATTGGACAGAATGTTTCTGATTTTGCAAAACGTGTTTCTCTTTGAATACTCAACCCAAAAGGTTGATCTTTATATAAAAACACTCCTTAGGATGTGTAGATGAAGTTTCTAAAAGGCCTTGACCTTAACCAACTCTTGAAAATTACAGAAGTTAAGTTTTCTCAAAACTGGTCAGATTGCATCCAGATTGGAGCAGTTATCTTGCAAAGACTGAAAGACTAACTTTCCATTGCTCAAATCAAGTGATTCTTGTTGCAAATGAAAGATAACAGTCTTAAGTATAACTCCACCAAAAATCAAGAATTTTGAAAATGTTTAGCTATTTGTTCAAATTGTGAGAAGTTGTGTGAAAACTGCAGTCAAAATGGGCAGAAAATAGAAATAAAGAAACAAGAGAAGAACACCGAGAATTTATCCTGATTCGGTCAATGTGACCTACTCCAGTCCCAAGGAACACATTTCCTTGGATTTCACTATCAAATGAACACCTTACAACAAGAGCCAAGCTTGATCCTTGGGTTATACACCAACCCTATTCAAGACTTGGATAATCACTTCTATGCAACTCTTGGTTACAACACCTCTACCACCTATTGATGTAGCCTTATAAATTTGGCTAATCAATCATACAAATCCAACTCAAGAAGGTGTGTATAGTGTAGCTGGACAACAAAGAAAATTGGAACACCTTAGCTACACAAAGTATGAACGAAAATATGAGAAGAGAATAGCAAGACAACAATTTTCAATTTTGCTTTCAAGTGTACGTCTTCTCTTCTTCACCTTGCCTTCTATTTATAGAGTGAATTGATGGCATATTCCCTCCAACTTTTAGACCATGTGATGGCTGAGAATTTTGAATTAAAGCACCTCCATAATCATCTCCAACAATCTTGTCTCCATTACATTCAAATTTGAAATTTCAAGTTGGCAACTTTTGCCAACTAGCTTGCTTTTAGTTTGTCTTCTTGTCTCCAACTCATAAAATGAGAAAAACATCATCTCCACCTGTATAATCACGTTTTGGAGGCTGTGTATATGTATACCAACTCAGATTTTTGAGGAGAAATCAACAAATAATAGTTGACAAGATTATGTCAACATATAATATCAAAATTCCCATTTCTCCTTGACATATTGTGATGAATCTTGCACCAAGGACACCTTGTAATCTCTGAAAGATGATGATTAAGAACCTCCAATAACATATATATAAGAATCTTCAAGAGAAAATAGAACGTGACATCGAATACTGTCACATATCCCGCTACCGTCGATAAAATCATCAAATGAGAGACTAAATTAGAAAACCACCAAATAATCTTCAAGAATATACTAAATGAACTCCATAATGAATATAGTAAGATACTCAAGAGATTTCTTGAGTAAAAATACCAAAACTGTCTTCGGGGGTAAAATGACCAAAATGCCCCTAGTGAGATAAACTCCAGAAATGACCCCGATGGTCAGAATTAAATATAATAACACCTTCTTGATAATAAATAAGATGATAATATCTTCTTGAATCATATTCACCATGTCGAGTACCTACAAAACTCAAAATACCACTTTTGCCCTTTTTGGTAAGTTGTAGAAACTTCGAGGGCATATTAGTCACAAGATATTATCATCATAAAAATCACATAATCACAACATGATAAACATATATAAATCATGTAAAACTAAAAACAACTATTTTATCACAATTTAGAAAAATATTTCTAACAACCCTAGACATAATGTCATTTTTCTTCACTTATTCAACTCTTTCATTTATAACACCATATGTGACATTTTTTAAGTATTCATCACTTAAAATCATGACTTTGAAAATTATCCAAACATATTTCTCAACAAAACATACATCCTATCGTACAATGCATGACTCCAGGACCTAACAGAACGGAACAGATATGCGACTTAGGTCTCGCATACCATAACAGAACAGATATGCGACGTAGGCACCTGCCCTAACAGAACAGAACAGATATGCGACTTAGGTCTCGCATACCCTAACAGAATAGAACAGATATGTGACTCGCATACCCTAACAGAACAGAACAGATATGCGACTTAGGTCTCGCATACCCTAATGCAATGTCGTGATGCATGAATGCACAGAAATCGCATATGTAATCCTTCCTTTATTTTCCTATTTTTTCTTTTCTTTTCCTTTTCTTTTTCTTTCCTTTTCTTTCCTTTCTCAGTTCCTGTGATCCTCACTTTTCCTTTATTGATTTCGTTCAACCTCTTCCCCCCTCTCTCAGCCCGCTTCCTCTTCCCCCCAGGTCACTCCTCCCAGTCGCACCCCCTCCCTCAGCCCCCCTCAGCCGCACCCCCTCCCCTACGCACACACCCTAATCTGGCAGCACGTGACCATAACCCACCACCACCGACCATGCGCCGCCGCCGCCACCAACACCTCCAAACCGATTTCTTCGTCATATACACATAAAAATACAATCTTTTTCGAGTCAACCATACGAAAATAGCATCATACATATATATACATATGCGGTCATATGTACATATAAACAATTCATCACATGCACATATAATCGAATAATCAAACATCTATACAATCACAATTACTGATGCACGATCTCGGCTTCGTAAAGAAATTAATGATTGTCCAGTTTTTTCATACAAAGGATGTTAAGGGGGCACCTACCTGGCAGTTAGATTCTATTCTTATACGTTTGAAAGGCTTAAATAAGACTGGTGGTGCTCCTCCCGCTCCTCCCTAGTCGGTGGCCTTGAAGCTTGAAGAAGGAGTAGAACGTTTTTAACTCTTGAAGGGGCGGCCGCTGTGTATATGTGGGGAGGGAGGAGAGTTCACCGTAATTAAATAGAAATTTGATTAGGGTTTAGGAAAAATTTCCTAATCAAACTAGGTTTCCAATTAATTAAGCTCAATTATCCTTTTTCCCCATATTAAAAAAATAGGATATAACATGGTGCACCATAACAGAATGGTAAAAGGGATATTACATCTGTTAGCAAAAAGAAGGGATATGAATTTTATGAATATGTTAAGATCAATTATGAGTTATTCAGAGTTGCCTAATTCGTCCTTGTGATATGTTTTAGAGACAACAACATATATTCTGAATATGTTACCTTGCAAATCAGTCCCTACTACCCTAAAGGAACTCTAGACTAGTCACAAGCCTAGTTTACGACATGTTCCGGTTTGACGTTGTCCAAAACATGTGTTGAAAAGGAAAGCTGATAAGCTGGAATCTAAAATAGATGTTTGTTTCCTTATTGGATAAACCAAGGGAACCAGAGGTGGTTTGCATATTCTTAAGGATCAGAAGGACATAGTTAGAACTAATGCCTCATTCTTAGAAGAACACTTTATCAAAAACCATAAACTTAGAAATAAGATTTTTCTTAAAGATCTTACAGAAGATTCTCCAAAGCAGCCTTGTGTCTTACTCATTGTTGAACCAGAAAAAGTATATGGAACTAACTCAACACAACAAAATGTTAGTACACGTTAGGTCTGTGAAATACACTAGAATGAGGGGTTGAATCGTGTGTTAATCAAAGTATGGTTCTTTTTCGAATCTTTTCGCAATGGAAGTGATTTAACCAATACTTGATGTGTTCTTTGAAGAAAATAGCTTGAGGAAATAAAAAAACACCAAATTTATAGAGGTTCAAGTCAAAGACTCTACTCCTCTGTTAGGAAATCATACGAGATCACTGCAAAACGCGCAGCGAAAAAACAAAACTTGATCTCCGATTTCCTACCAAGGATCCATGTTGTTCGTTTAATCGATGAAAAAAACTCAAAAATTACCTCCGAAGATTCGAAATCCGCAGATGGAAGAGATGAGAAATCACGAACACCCTCTGTCGGTATCCACACGAACGCTTCCGCTCGGAGTGCTAGCTCTTCAAACGGCGCGGCTGAAGAACTCGTTTTTCTCCAAAAACGGCTCTAGGGTTTTTGTTGTTTTCGTGTGTATTTTGTATGTCTCTATGTACGAGATACATAGATATATATACACATATATGGATATTAAAACCGAGTCCTAATCGGTTTCGTTGATGCCAATCAAAATCCATATCAGATATGGATTCTGTCAGGATATTCAAAATCCATATCAGATATGGATTCTCTCATTATTATCCGACAGCATATATATATATACATATAACCACAGAAACGAAAATAATAATAATAATAATATTAATAATAATTAATATCCAATATTAATATTATTAATATTAAAACGATAATAATAATAATAATAATTAATATCCAATATTAATATTATTAATATTATTAATCTCAGCCTTACGCATTCTTGTGTGTGACCCGATAGGCCCATATTAATTGGCAGTTGATTAAATCTCTATTAAACCAACAAGTCGTAATTGGCCTCTAGCAAGGCATTACAACTACCCAATTAATACGAGTAAAGTTCAACTAGCCTAATAATAGTACATGCATTAATCCCTTTGTCACACGATATCTAGTTTGAACATAAGTCATGGTCAGCGTCATACTTATATAGTTCAAACATATGATTACTCGATCTCTAAGTAGACTGATAAAACAAATGATATTGATCACACTATCAATTCATTTGAGCACGGCCATGCATTTCACAGTCTCACTAATCGAGGGACCCAAAGATATCTCTCTCAAAAGAGAGGGACAAATTCTATCTTGATTGTTCAATATCCTCTACATAATTTCTATCACATTCAATCATGACCTTTATTATTATCCAGTTACGGATAACGTTTGATCATGTCAAAATATAATAGTCCTTATGTTGGAAACTATGACAATCTCAAGTCAAAGGATTAAAACATGACTATCATGAGATTTACTTATGACGCTAATCCATGTAGCAATCTCATGATGGGTCTATCCAATACACTGTTCTCTAACAAGTATCTATGAGATTGATTCGTATCACCATACACATAATCATCTCATGATTATCAAATCAATACTCATACTGATTATAAATTATTTTATCTCCATAACAATAATGAATCAGGGACATATATCAAAATTGTGTAACATACTAACCAACAATAATGATAATAAAACCTCTTTTATTAATAATAAATGCATAACATAAATATCCAAATCATGGCCTAGGGCACATACACTAACATCCTCTACCTTCTTTCTTTGAACAAGAAGGATTTTTGAACAAGGGGATTGTTATTTCTCATTGGGAGAAACAACAATCAAAGAAAATACAAGAACAAACTACGTTTAACAAACCTAGCTCAAGAACAATGAACACTCAACCTCTTTGAAGCCTAGCCTCCTTAAGATCTTCTTTGCACCAAACAAACCTTCTATAGAGTATGATATAGCTCCTACACCATCAACTAGATCTTGGAAGCTTGAGTTTCGCCCAACAAGAAGACGCCGTGCTCCTTGACCAACAATCTCCACTTTGCTCCTTGCAATCCTAACTTAGAAGAAATTTTTTTCTTCTTTACAATAACACTCTCAACGATGAAGTAATCTATACAATGATTTTGAGAGCAAAATAATAATGAAGACTTGAGAGTTTAGAGGAAGAAAGTTATTTTTCAAAAATGAAGTCTTCCAAATCTTATAGACTAAGCTTCCAACTGTTGCAGAGGAAAGAGAAGAATTGAAAGAAGACCTCCTCTCATATGTTGACACCTTATTGTCTTGAAAAGATTTTCTTGGATGAAGTCAAAAGCTTGTTGAGGAATTTTCTCTTCTTAAGCACAAAAAAAGATCAGATTTGTCCCACCAACCTTTGATTGACCTTTTGGCTCAAGCTACAAATATAATGATTGCATAGGAAAAATAAAAAGCACTTTTGTCAACTCAAGTTAGAGGAGAGAGAAAGTTGTACCTGTGGTAGAATTTAGTTTGTGCATATGTTATTTTAAAAAGATATTCGAAGTAACTTCACACTCAAGAACATTTCTTAATGAAGCGCTTTATGTTTTCACTAAAACATTCTGTCCAAATTCTTCATGAGATGAATCGCTTGATGTAGCATTTAGTGTTTCTACAGAAACTTTTGCTTGTTATGACTTCGCACTTAAGATCAAGACGTCATGAAGCGCTTTATGTCTTTCCCAAAACATTCTGTTCAAAAAAATTGTGGGATTAAGCGATTTATGGAGAGCTCAATGTTTCGACAGAACCTTTCTGTTTTGAACTTTTATAACATTAAGCGCTTACTGCAGCGTTTAATGTTTTGAACAGAGGTTTGCTATAAAAACCTTTTTGAGAACCAAAATAGTTGAAAATCCAAAGACAATTTATTGCACAATTTTGAAACTTCTACATTATGCAAATTATCAACTACCTTGTGCAAACCATCGAAACCAATTTGTCCTAATTTAAACAACAACAATCTCCCTCTTTTTGATAATTTCACAATGAGCTCCCCCTTTGTAATTGCATCTTATGCTCTCCCTTACTTGATGCATTTTCCTAGAAATGTTCTTATTTCATATTACCAAGAAATTATATAAAATTTTAACGACAAGGAATAATTTAAGTTAAGCATCACCACTCTCTTACTTAAACACATCAAAACTTTCAGAAACATAACCTCACACCTCAATCATTATGAGCAATCAGCAATAAAAACTAACAGCAAAAGCAACATATGAGAACCATGATAGCATAAAAACCTTAATAGAGTACTACATCAAGCATAAATAAACAAAGAAGAACAGAAGAGCAGAGTTTTCAGTTTTCAGTTGGTCTATTTCTGTTCAGACAACAGCCACACCCATACCAGTTCGTAAGTCATCACTACACACACACAGTTGAGTTGAGTTTTAAGAGAGACCATTGAGAGAGGGACAGACCACCACAGCCACAGCAGGACCATTCTCCCCCTAAATCATCAAAAGAAGGAAGGGAAACGGGGAAGAATCAGACATAAAACATCTACACAAATTTTGCTTCATTTTAAAAAGATTTAATAACTTTTGCTGAGAGAAGCTTGGACTTCAGAGATTCATAGCGGGCATCGTTAAGAGATTGCTGCTTCACCAATTCATCCTTTTCACGTTTTAAATCAGCCACTTCTTGCTATAGCAGAGAGATTTTCTCTTTCAACTCTGTTTCCACACTTTCCCTGGAGGTCTCAACATCACCTCCCGTATTTGAACTTCCAGCCTGATGTCTGTGCTTATGAGCCCCCTTGATTTGAGAAACATTGAACCCATCATACACACCTTTTAGTCCCAATTTTTCAAGATTTGTGGAATCCAAGGCAATACCCAGGTTCTTGAGCAGGACATAGATACAATTTGCAAAAGGAAGAGCTTTTGTTTTCTTGGTTAAGGATGCCAACACCAGATCCAAGAATATCCATGCAAAATTAACTTGTTTACCTTTCATAATGCAATAAGTAACATAGAAATCCAAATTACTAGGATTTTGAGTTGCCTTTCCGTTAATGCAAACCATGACAATTCCCAACAACACCCTATTGACTAGTGGCGCCAACTGAAGCTTCTGAGATGGTAAAAATCCTAATTCAATTTTAGCTTCTTCCTCAGTTATACCATAGATTTCTCTATTCCAGCCAAACACATCAAATATGTCTACCCCCTCAATTTTAACATGAAGAGCATCGCACAATGTTTGTAGTGAAAATTTAACAGGAATTCCATCAGTAACAGAGTTTAGACAGAATGGTTGATTTTCAGTTGTGTAATCTGTCCAAAGATTGGCATAGAACATACGAGTGTACCTTGTAGAATAGGAATCCATACCATCAGAGTACCATAGTTTGTCCAATCCTTGGTTCTCAAGTAGAATATAAGCAATTCCTACTTCAGGATGGTCTTTGAAATCAGAGAGCTTGACTAATTTTAGAGGAACAGTGGCTTTATGATGGAAATCTCATTCCTCAAATTGTAGTTGAGAAAACCTACAGAGATGAACTCCCACTCAAAGTCCAGTAGGTTTCTTGTTTGTATCTTTGGTTTTGGTTATCAACCATGGAAAATTTTCCATCTGAAGATGACTGCGAAAGACATTCAGTTCATCCCTTTCTTTGAAGACTACAGAGGACTTTGTCCTCTTCGAAGGCTGAGATCTGGTGCATTTGTTACCTTTTCCAGTTTTTGGGGAAGACATTGTGTTGAATTTGGAGATTTCGCAGGTGAAGAAAATTTTGGGAGTATGAAGAAGAGGAGAAAAATCTTAGGGATTACCAGGGAAAGATGAATGACATGTAAAAGAAAGAGGACGAAGAAGTTAATGGGCAGAGACGGTTCAGGAGAGAGGGAGAGAGAGGAGTTCAAACGGTTGGATAGAAAATTGTGGAAATTAAATGTGAGTTGACAGATTTCAACAATCCGATTATTTCCCTAGGATAAGCGCTGATAAGACATTTCTTATCAGTTATGAACACGTAAAGTATATTAAGCCTCCAATTTTAAAACATGTTTTTATCTTCTAAATTTTTAAATGCCGGATATTATCGAACGAGTGAAGCAATCACATTAAGCGCTTAAAGTTGAGTAGTTTCAACTTCCATATAGTTTTTCTTAAACAAATATTGAACGCAAGGTCAATATATGTTGGAACACTTAATGTTCTTTTTCATATATTAGGATCAATATTTAATAATCCCAATCTACTTCTAATGGACTCAAATACTTCGCTTGGGAAGGGTTTTGTGAAAATGTCTGCTAGTTGATCACTAGTAGAAACATATTCAATACAGACAAACCCTTTTTTGCACACAACCTCTAATGAAATGATGTCTTACTTCCATATGTTTGGTTCAACTGTGATGCACCGAATTTTGTGCAATATTAATAGCCGAAGTATTGTCACACAAGATGGGAATTTTTGAGAATTGAACATTATAGTCATTTAGTGTGTGTGACATCCATAATAAATGTGCACAACAAGAGGCAGTAGATACATATTCGGATTCTGCTGTAGAAATAGCAACACTATGTTGTTTCTTTGAAAACCAAGAAACAAGGCAATCTCCAAGAAATTGACATGCCTGAAGTACTCTTCCTATCAACAAGACTTCCGGCATAGTGAGAGTCACTATAACCTCTAAGATCAAAGCACGTATTCTTAGGATAGAATAAACCAAACTTCAAAATTCTTCTAAGATAACCAAATATACGTTTTACCGCAATGAGATGCATTTCTCCAGGATCACTTTGAAATCCAGCACATAAACATATGGCATGCAAAATGTCCGGTCTACTAGCGATCAAATAAAGTAGACTACCAATTATACCAGGATACAAGGTTACCTCAATTTGCTTTCCTTTTTCATCCTTGTCAAGTTTCAAACTTGTGCTCATAGGAGTGTTCACATTTCTACCTTCACCATTTGAGCAAGCCTTTTGTATATTTGGTATGAGAAATGTATGCTCCATCTTGGGTTTGCTTGATTTGGAGTCCAAGGAAATAAGCCAGCAGATTGCTCACAAAGAAGATTGTTAGTAGTACCAAAAATAAAATCATCTACATATACTTGAACAAGTAAATGATGTTTACCTTGTTCTTTGATAAACAAGGTTGTACCCACTTTACCTCTTGAAAAATCACTCTTAAGAAGAAATATACTCAGCCTATCATACCAAGCTCTAAGAGCTTGTTTAAGACCATAAAGTGCTTTTTGAGTTTATAAACATGATGTAGAGAATTATGACATTCAAATCCGGGAGGTTGAGCCACATATACCTCTTCTTGAATAATTCCATTTAAGAAAGCAAATGTAACATCCATTTGGTAAAGTTTGAAATCCTTGTAACAAGCATAAGCTAACAACATTCTTATGGCTTCAAACCGTGCTACGGGTGCGAATGTTTTATAAAAATCAATACCCTCTCCTTGACAATATCCTTGAGAAACTAATCTAGCCTTATTTCATGTGAAATTACCTTGATCATCCATCTTGTTACGAAATACAATTTTGTGCCAATAATAGGACGATCATGAGATTTGGGAACCAATTCCCACACATCACTTCTCTCAAATTGATTTATCTCTTCTTGCATAGCTAAAATCTAATCCTCATCAAGAAGTGCTTCTTTAACATTTTTAGTTTCTAAAAGTGACACAAATGCATTCTCTCTATATATTCTCCCAGTAGTGATGCCATTATTTATATCACCCATGATCAATTCATGAGGATGAGAACTTTTATGCTTAAATGATCTAAGAAGATTGAATATATCCCCTCCAACTTCCTCATGATCACTTTCCAGAAGAGACAAATTATCATTATCAATGTGTGAATCATTTTTCAAAAAATGAGATGCATAGTCAACATTTTGTGTATCATCAAAAAGAGCTTTTTGAAATGTCTCTACTTATTTCACTTTGTTCTTTGACACTAGGTGGTTGGGTTCCTTCAATGGGATCAATTTCTAAATCAATGAAGATTTTTACTTTAGCTGGTTCATTAACAATTTCTTCTTGATGAACAACCCTTGGAAAAATATCAAGAATTTCTTCTTGAAAAGTATCACCTTCATCCTCTTCATTTTCCTCATTGAGTTTAGTTTTATCATTAATTGATTCACTAAACTTAACATGAATAGATTCTTCCACCTTTTGGCTTCTTTTGTTGAATACACGAAATGCTTTACTATTTGAGCCATAATCTAAAAAATATGCCCTCATCCGCTTTGAAATCAGGCTTGTCCAAAGTGTCTTTAGTGTTAAGTATGAAACACTTACAACCAAACACTTTGAAAT
>AP025044.1:34044858-34063209 GCA_036186865.1 Eustoma russellianum
CATTCCAAAGTTCATAAGGAGTCATATTTAGGTATGGTCTCAAATAGACACGATTAATTACATGACAAGCGGCATTAACCGCTTCGGCCCAAAAATATTTGGGCAAGCCGAACTTATTGAGCATTGCCCTACTCATCTCTTGTACGGTTCTATTCTTTCATTCGGCTACACCATTTTGTTGTGGAGTTCTTGGAGCCGAAAAGCTATGTACATACCCTTTGGATACACAAAACCTTTGAAAGTCTCCATCAAATTCTCCACCACGATCACT
Organism: Eustoma russellianum; assembly: GCA_036186865.1. NCBI lineage: Eukaryota > Viridiplantae > Streptophyta > Magnoliopsida > Gentianales > Gentianaceae > Eustoma > Eustoma russellianum. Next base: position 34,045,130 of record AP025044.1, read on the forward strand.
TCTAATTGTCTTAATGGTTTCACTCATGTAATTTTCCAATTGCCTACATAAATCAATAAACTCATGACATACATCACTTTTCTTAGCAAGGAACATTACCCATGTATATCTAGTGTAATCATCTACCACCACAAATGTGTAATATTTGCCACCCAAGTTTTTTGTACCAATATCCCCATACAAATCCATGTGTAATATTTGTAGGGTTTGAAGGTGGAAATATTTGTTTTGGGCTTAAAGTTTGTTTTAACAAGTTTTGCTTTTTGACAAGTGCTACAAAGTTCTTGGTTTTCAAAATTCATTTTGGGAAGCCCTCGAACTTTTTTATTTTCACAAATATAGTTGAAAATTTTAAAACAAACATGTCCGAGGCGTCGATGACATAGTTGTGTCAAATCATTTTTATCAACTAAACACGAAACATTTTGTGAAATCAAATCATTTATGCTAAGTTTATAAATGTTTTTATCCCTCAAAGCCTCAAACATAATAATATCATCCTTTTTCACAATGCATTTTGTTTTCACAAATGTAACTTCACAATTGGCATCACACAATTGGCTCACACTTATCAAATGATACTTAAGTCCACCCACGTAAAGTACATCACTAAGAGAGAATGAATTGTTACCCCACTTTACCATGTCCTTTGATTTGACCTTTTGCTACCTCCGAAGTGGACAACTCCTCCATCTTGCATAGTAATCTTATGAAACAATCTTTTGTTTCCCGTTATATGGTTGGAACACCCACTGTCTATGACTCATTGGACACATTTGTCCTTGATGTCTCCATTTAGTGCTAGGGCCTACAAAATCAATATATGATGTTGGTACCCTTTTAGTTTTGGGTCCTTGAGGGTTAGTAAAATGCACTTGGCCCTTTGGCACTCATACAAGATGTGTGTTTCATTTAGCTCTACACATTCTTTCTACATGACCTTTCTTATTGCAATGAAAGCATGTAGGAATAAGTTTGTGATAGTAAGAATGATCATGATGCATTTGTGTAGACATACTCCATGGTTCATGTTTGTGCCCATTCTTCCTTGGTACTAAGGAAGAGTTCTTGGCAACGGATTTAACCAAAAGTTTTAATACCTTTGTTTCTTTTGCCTTACCATGAGGCATATGTCGTTGTTTCTTCAAAGATGATTGTGATTCTTTGAAGGAGGGGTGGATGCGTTACTTGATTTAGCAAATTCAATCGAAGGCATAGTTGAAAATTTCATGCTCATACTAGATGCATCATATCCTAATCCAGTTTAATAAATGCTAGCTCTTTGATTATTTAGCATCTTGTTTAAAGCATGCTTGCCCTCAAACATTTTCTCCATTGTGCTCAAACGAATTTCACTTTCATATCTTAAACAACAATTCTAATTAGCAACTATTTTATGCATAGTCATAAGAATATTATATTCAAATTGCAATGCAACATTGTTTTCAAGCTTGACATTATACTCATTTATGCATTCCCTAAAATCTCGTTTAACAGGCTTATATTTGAGACTTAACAAATCATTCCTCTCAATCATGTCATCAAATTCATGTTGCAATTTATGATAAGAAGATCTAGTGCATATCTCCATATTGTCTTCGATGGCCATGAAACACGAATATTTTCTTTCAAGATCATCGTCACTTATAGCTATAAGAGCAAGATCCTTGTCATCATCATGGTCACCTTCGGAGTCAGATATGAGACTATCTCAATGAACTACCTCCACTTGACGAGCCTTCTTCTTTTGGTAGATGGCCTTCTTATCTTTTGGGTGCTAATCCTTCACTCTACAATCTTTCATGAAATGACCATATTTTCCACATTTGAAGCATTTGTTATCTTGGTCCTTCATCTTGTCTTTGTCCTTGGATAGAGTCCTTTTGATGATCTGTTTAGCCTCATCTCCATTCTTTTTAGCAAATCTTTTGAACCTTCTTACAAGAAGTCCAAATTCATCATTTGAATCATCCATGTCACATACCAACGCGTTAGGTGATTGTTTGATAGGATCATTTTTCTCTTTCTCCTCAAGTTGAATTTCATGATTCATAAGATTTCCATATAACTCATATAATGTAAGAGTTTCAAGATCCTTTGACTCTTCTATGGCCGTCACCTTTGTATTCCATTCTCTTCCTAAGCTGTTTAAAAGTCGGTGGTTAAGATCCTCTTGTTCGATCTTCTTTCCCACCGCATTAAGCAAGTTGACAAGTTTAGTGAACCGTTGGATAGTTTCCTCTATCTTTTCACTTTTGGGGACCAAAACATTATAAAATGCTTGATCAACATCCTTCTCCTTGTTTTTCTGACTTGACAAGTACCCTCGTGGATCATTTCCAACTTTATACATGCTTCATGAGTGGATTGAACACCTTGAATCTTATCTCTCTCATTTGGAGTTAGAAAACTATTCAAGATGTCAAGAGCTTTTCCATTTATAGCAAATAACAACTCTTCTTCTTGGGTTGGATAATCATAGTCAATAGGAGCCTTTGATCCCTTAGTGACTTCTTTCCAAATCTGGTAGCCACAACCCCTAAGATGAGCCTCCATGTTGGATTTCTATAAAGAGTAATTATTTGGATCAAACATAAGCACTTTGGTATGAATATTTGATACGGAAGGTATCAAATTTTCTTGTCTTCTTCTTCTTGCTCTAGAAGACTAAAGATTCGCAATCATAAGGTGTTTCTTCCATACTTGATAGGATCAAGCCTTTCTATTTGAGTGTCAAACAATCAAGGTTAAGCTCTGATATCAATTGTTAGGTCCATGAAACACACTAGAAGGGGGTTGAATAGTGTGCTAATCAAAGTATGGTTCTGTTTCGAATCTTTTGCAATAGAAGTGATTTAATCAATATTGAAGTGTTCTTTGAAGAAAATAACTTAGAGGAAAAAAACACCAAATTTATAGAGTTTCAAGTCAATGACTCTGCTCCTCTACCTTCTTGCTTTGAATAAGAAAGATTTTTGAACAAGGGGATTGTTATTTCTATTTGGGAGGAAACAACAATCAAAGAAAATACAAGAACAAACTACATTTAACAAACCTAGCTCAAGAACAATGAACAGTAAGCCTAGCCTCCTTAAGATCTTCTTTGCACCAAAGAAACCTTCTATAGAGTATGATGTAGCTCTTGCACCATCAGCTAGCTCTTGGAAGCTTGAGTTTTGCCCAACAAGAAGACGCCGTGCCCCTTGACCAACAATCTCCACTTTGCTCCTCACAATCCTCACTTAGAAGAAGATTTCTTCTTTTTTACAATAACACTCTCAACATTAAAGTAATCTATACAATGATTTTGAGAGCAAAATAACAATGAAGACTTGAGAGTTTAGAGGAAGAAAGTTGTTTTTCAAAAATGAAGTCTTCCAAATCTTATAGACTAATCTTCCAACCGTTGGAGAGGAGAGAGAAGAATGAAAGAAGACCTCTTCTCATATGTTAACACCTCATTGTCTTGAAAAGATTTTCTTGGATGAAGTCAAAAGCTTGTTGAGGAATCTTCTCTTTTTAAGCACAAAAAGAGATAAGATTTGCTCCACCCACCTTTGATTGACCTTTTGGCTCAAGCTACAAATGTAATGATTGCATAGGGAAAATAAAAAAAACTTTTGTCAACTCAAAGTTAGAGGATAGAGAAAATTTGTACATGCGGCAGAATTTGATTTGCGCATATGTTATTTTAAAAAGATATTCGAAGTCACTTCGCACTCAAGAACATTTCTTAATGAAGCGATTTATGGTTTCACTAAAACATTCTGTCCAAATTCTTCATGAGAAGAATCGCTTGATGTAGCGTTTAATGTTTCTGTAGAAACTTTTGCTTGTCATGACTTCGCATTTAAGATCAAGACGTCATGAAGCGCTTTATGTCTTTCCCAGAACATATGGTCCAAAAACTTAGTGGGATTAAGCGCTTTATGGAGCGCTCAATGTTTTGACAGAACCTTTCTATTTTGAACCTTTATAACATTAAGCGCTTAATGTAGCTTTTAATGTTTTGAACAGAGGTTTGCTGTCAAAACCTTTTTGAGAACCAAAACAGTTGAAAATCCAAAGACAATTTATTACTCAATTTTGAAACTTCTACATTGTGCAAATTATCAACTACCTTGTGCAAATCATCTAAACCAATTTGTCTCAATTTAAACAACAACAGTACATAAGTAGTGTCATGTTATAGTTCGAGGATTATAAACCCTCTAGAAAGGTATACATTATTGGAAGAGTCTTTTGAGATTATATCTGACGGGATGGATACCGAACCAGTATGGTACAAGCAAGCGATTCAATATAAAAGTACAGAACATTGACAGAAGGCTATGAAATCAGAGATGGAGTCTACGTATTCTAATCATGTCCGGAAACTTGTAAAACCGTGCACAGGGATAAAACTATCGAATGCAAGTGGATTTACAATATAAAAAGAGGAGCAGACAGTGAGGTTATGCTCATTGCAAAAGGATATATTTAGAAATAGGGAATTGATTGTGAAGAAACCTTTTCACCAATAGCGCTGCATAAGTCTATCCGGTTTTTTATCCATTGCAGTGCATTTTGATAATGAAACATGGAAAATGCATGTCAAGACAACTTTCCTGAATAGAAGTCTTAAAGAAAGTCTCTAACAAGGCAACTAGATGGTTTCATAGAAAATGGTCAAGAGCATTTGGTGTCCAAGCTTAAAAGGTGTATTTATGGACTCAAGCAAGATCTTGAAACACTCGTTTTGATCATGCAATATAATCATATGGTTTTGATCAAAGCGGGAATGAGTCTTTTGTGTACAAGAAACATGATGAAAGTCTTGTAGTGTTGTTAATACTTTATGTTGACGATATCCTACTATTCAAAAATGATGTGAGAGAATTATGCTCAGTTAATTCATGGTTGTCTGAATAGTTTGATATAGAAGACTTTGGAGAATCTAGTCACATTCTTGCAACCAGGCTTGTGTGAGATCGTAAGAAAAGAATACTGGGTTTTTCAAAAACGAGTTATATCGATTACATTGTTACCTGATATTGCATGCAAGATTCTAGAAAAGGTTTTTTACCTTTAAGACGTTGAATTCATCTATCTAACAGCCAGTGTCCTAAGACGCCGGCAGAGCAAAATAAGATGAAGCTAGTTCCTTACGTTTCTTCAGTTGGAAGCCACATGTATAGAATGCTTTGCACTATACAGATATCTGCTTCGTTGTAGACTTGGTCAGCAGGTTTCAGTCAAATGTAGGGTAGGGATATTAGACTGTAGTGAAAAATATAATCAAGTATATGTGTAAAAGTAGATTTGCATAAAGACTTTCGGCAACTCAAATCTCTGAATTTTCTATTTAATTATAAGGTTGACTTATAATGAATACAAAGAAGCAATTTATGTTAATCTATAGCTAGAGATCATTACAAATTAATATAAGTTTTACCATATCTTGATATTTATGTACAAGATAAACTCAATGAATAAGATATATTTGATTAGACTGGATATCTACGATCTATTAGGTCCCTTAGAACACACTAGAAGGGGGTTGAATAGTGTGTTCACCAAGTATGTATATTTTCTTGGATATTTTTCGTTTTTGAGTGCACCCAATACTTAGATGTGTTCTTGAGAAGAATAAAACTTTACGGAAGAGTAAAGAACACAAGTATGTATAAAGGTTCAAGTCAAATGACTCTACTCCTCTACCTTCTTGATTTTTCACAATAAGGATTTTGAATGGGAGATTGTTATTTCTTTTGGGGGAAACAACAATCAAAAACAAAATCCAAACAATAAACAACTAGGCCAAACACCTAGACCACAACCAAGAAAACCAACCCCTTGAAGTCTAGCCTCCAAAGAACTTCTCTGCCCTCAAAGAATTCTTGTAGGGAATATAGTGCACAACCACACTATCAACTAACCCTCCAAGGTCTGGATTTCTTAAACAAGAAGCACCCTATCTTCTTGACCAACAATCTACAAAGCCTCTCACTATATTCATTCACTAAGAAGAAGACCCTTCTTCTCCTTTTACAATACAACTCTCAACCATTAAGTAAAATATACAAGATTACAACTATTTTGAGAGCTTGAAAACTTGAGAGCTTGAATGGTAGAAAGTTGTTGAAGATAGATGAAACCCTTGTTTTTATCTTCTTCAAATTACAGCCGTTTGAAATCCATGCAGAGCCAATAATGGGCTTTGTCTTCTTGTGATGACATGTCCTCATCATTGGAGATCTTCTCTTGGATAGTTGCAAGCTTCTTGGAGAAGCTTCTTGTTGAAAGCTTAAAGAGGAAAGATCACTCCTTCAAGGATGAGAGAGAACCTGTGAAAATATCACTAAAAGAGAGGGTACAAATGTCAAGTAAGCATTAGAAAACAAGGCATAAGATATTTGTGACGTTGGTCACATGAAGTGCCTTAACTGTTTAAACAACAGGCGTTCAGTGTGACATGGAGCGCTTCATGCGATTTTGAACAGACATTCGATGTCACATGAAGCGCCTTATGTGGGTAGCTGAATGCGTTCGAAGTCACATGAAGCGCCTAATCTCAGCCTTCATGTTTGTTCGAAGTGGTTTTGACGTTTATCAGAAAATTTCTTGATGTACGTGCCCATTTTGGGGGGAAAGTATTTTTGACTTAGTAATACACATGAAGCGCTTGTTCAAGCATTCAAAGTGTACTGCCTATTTCTTCACACACATGAAGCGCCTAATGTAGGCGTTTGAAGTGTACTAAAGTTCAACCACATCACATGAAGCGCCTTATGTAGGGGTTCGAAGTGTACTGGTTTCCAGAGCCTTCACATGAGCCGCCTTATGTAGGCGTTCAAAGTTTACTGACTTTCAAACTTCACATTAGGCGCCTTATGTAGGTGTTCGAAGTGTCAAATGTGCAAACCATCAAAACTTAACTTATTCCAACATTCTCCCTCTTTTTGATGGTTTCACATTATGCATAAATTTTAAAGTTTTCTCCCTCTTAACTTATGCTCCCCCTCACACTGTGCCTAAAATTTTTCTATGGCTTATGATGAATCATACGTTTTAACACATGTAGCAGAATCATCAATGAACAAGATAATCTTAAAACAAAGAGCACTATTGTTGTTTAAACATTTCAGGCAATAAGCAAAACACCATAAGAGACAAGAAACATCGAATGTCATTTTCGTCCAAAGAAAAATCATTCACATAAAAAGAGACAACAAAACATCATTGTTGTTTATATTTCCCTGCACCAGTATCTCCACCACCGGATGTGAAGCTGCCAAATCCAAATTCTCCAGCTGCAAAGTCTGTAAAGCCACCCATTGACCCTTCAGCACCACCAGTTCCAGCACTACCACCATAGTTCCAGTTTCTCCCCTTAAATCATCAAAATCAGAGGGAAATGAAACCAAGGTACAGCTTGCGTGAATGCAGTTTTGAGCACGACAATGCGATATTCATTTCAAGAATGTCGCGCCTCATGATCAGCATCACGAAGCTCTAATCGCTGATTGGTTTGCTGCATTTGCTGAATGGTGGATATCAAAGCAGGATCAGTGGTTCCTCCATCGCCATCATGAGGTCCTTCATCAACCTCATCTGCAATATCAGGAGCGGTAGTGGCCTTCCGTCTCTTTGAGTCAATGGCTTGGGCAATGTTGTAATTGTCGTAGTAGTCCGTCTTTGCCACTATTGTAAGTTCTCCATCTGGTATTTCAATACCTTTGGATTTCATCAGGATGGTAACAATATTGGCAAAAGGAAGAGCCTTTGAGCCCTTCTGGAGGGCGGCCATCATAACTTCCACTAAGATCCAACCAAAATTCAACTGTGTCTCATACAAGAGACGATAAGTAACATAGAAATCCATATTGCTTGGATTTCGAGTTGACTTACCGTTGACACAGTATGTGACCACAGCTAGCAAAATTCTGTTCAGCAGAGGCATGTTATGAGTTTTCTTTGTGGGAAAGTATCCTAGATTAAATTTTACATCCTGCTCACGGACTCCGTATTTGCTGCTCCAGTCAAATACGGAGAAATCGCTGAGACCTTCATTTTTGACGCCCAAAGCATCACAGATTTCTTGAATGGAAAAATGGACGGGTGTGCCAGCGACGATGGTGTGCAGAGAGAATTTTTGAAACTCAGATTGTGGAGTAATCCTCATGTTGGCATAGAATAGCCTAGTGAAGTCTCTGGAGAATTTTTGCATATCACGTCTGGACCAAAGAGAGGTCCAGCCCTGATGATCTAGGAGGGTGATGATTTGATTGGCATTGTGAGCCTCAGTGAAATCACTTAGGTGAATCAATTTGAGAGGTACAACGGGTCTGCTGTTGCTCCTCCATTCTTCGTAGAGCATGTGAGAATGGAGTGATAGATGGAGACCTTTGTCTACTTTTAGAGGTGAATTTTTGATATTGGATTCAAATTTGTTTATCCAAGGAAAGTTTTCTTTGGAGAGCCCTTCACGAAGGTTTTGATTTCTTGGTGTTCCACAATGCCAGTGGTTTGCTTGCATTTATAGCCCCTTTGAATGCGTCTTGAAGGTCCTGTTGATTCCATTTGTGAGTATTTGATTGAAGATTTGAGATTAGGAATGAAGAGATTGTTTGAAGTTTTGTGAGAGAAGTAGAAGAGAAAGATAGAATTTAAAGGAGAGGAAGGGAAGAGGAAGAGTTAGGGGCGGTTGAGGAGGCAGGGGCGTTGAATGCAGGATTAGTGGGAAAGTGGAAGAGTGGGGAAGATGAAGAGGTGGAAGATTAAAGTGGAGAAGATGAAGCGGTAGAAGAGTTATTGGGAGGTGTGATTTTATCGTGGGAAAGAGGAAAGATCGTGGGGAAGAGGAGAGAAAACTTGGGGAAGAGGAATGACTGAATAGTCAAATCCTTCAATTCGCGCAAAAAGATGATGGACTCTTGGAATGACAATGAATTTCTAGGGTTTAGGCGCCTTATGTCACTTCGAACGACTTCATACAAATAGATGAAGCGCCTGAAGTGACTTGGAACGGTTGTGGGTAAGTGGATTAAGCGCTTAATGTTACTTTGAACGAGTGAACCATTTCAGATAGGGCGCTTAATGCCACTTCGAATGTGTGTATTGAGAAACATAGGGCGCCTGATGTCACTTCGAATGAGTGACATCCTTAGCATCAGGTGATTAATGTGACATTGAATGCCTGAACCAATTGTGATGAAGCGCCTTATGTGTACTGACCTTGAAAATTTGAAAAATTTCCTTGCTCAAACTTAAAATGGGTTATTATCAACCCATGTTAAGCAACCCTAACCTGCTTCTTATAAATGGAAAGACATCACTATGTAAGAGTTTCGTGAATATGTCTGCTAATTGGTCACGTGTTAGAACAAATTCCACACTGACCAAGTTCTTTTGTACATAATATGGATGAAATGATACCTCACCTCAATGTGCTTAGTCCGACTATGTTGGACGGGATTTTGTGCAATGTTGATAGCAGAGGCACTTTAGAGAATTGAATGTTATAATCATTTAAAGCGTTTATCATCCATAACAATTGTGCACAACAAGAGGTGGCTGACACATATTCGGATTCCGCCATAGAAAGAGAAACACTGTTTTGTTTCTTGAACAACCAAAAAACAAGACAATCATCGAGAAATTGACAAGTCCCGGATGTGCTCTTTCTATCAACAAGACTCCCCGCATAATTGGAGTCGCAATTGTTAGGAAATCGAACGAGATCACTGCAAAAACGCGCAGCGGAAAACAAAAATTGATCTCTGATTTCCTACCAAGGATCCATGTTGTTCGTTTAATTCGACAAAAGAAATCAAAAAGCACCTCCGTAGATTCGAAATCTGCAGATGAAAAGGTGTGAAAATTCGATCACCCTCTGTCGGTATCCACACGAACGCTTCCGCCTGGAGTGCTAGCTCTTCAAACGGCGCGGCTGAAGAATTCGTTTTTCACAAAAACGATTCTTGCCCTTTCGTTTTCTACTGGTTGTGTGGTGTACGAGATACACCATGCTCCGTACATATATATAGATATCAAATCCGATTCCTGATCGGATTGGTTAATAACTATCATAATCCGCATCAAATACGGATTCTGTTAGGATTAGATAACACTAATCAAAATCCATATCAAATATGGATTCTCTGTTATTATCCGATGATATAAATATATACACAAAAAAACGAAATTAATAATAATAATAATAATTAATATCCAATATTAATATTATTAATATTAAAAACGATAATAATAATAATAATAATTAATATCCAATATTAATATTATTAATATTATTAATCTCAGCCATACGCATTCTTGTGTGTGACCCGATAGGCCCATATTAATTGGCAGTTGATTAAATCGCTATTAAACCAACAAGTCATAATTGGCCTCTAGCAAGGCATTACGACTACCCAATTAATACGAGTAAAGTCCAACTAGCCTAATAATAGTACATGCATTAATCCCTTTGTCACACGATATCTAGTTTGAACATAAGTCATGGTCAGCGTCATACTTACATTGTTCAAACATATGATTACTCGATCTCTAAGTAGACTGATAAAACAAATGATATTGATCACACTATCAAATCATTTGAGCACGGCCATGCATTTCACAGTCTCACTAATCGAGGGGCCCAAAGATATCACTCTCAAAAGAGAGGAACAAATTCTATCTTGATTGTTCAATATCCTCTACATAATTTCTATCACATTCAATCATGACCTTTATTATTATCTAGTCACGAATAACGTTTGATCATGTCAAAATATAATAGTCCTTATGTTGGAAACTATGACAATCTCAAGTCAAAGGATTAAAACATGACTAACATGAGATTTACTTATGACGCTAATCCATGTAGTAATCTCATGATGGGTCTATCCAATACACTGTTTTCTAACAAGTATCTATGAGATTGATTCGTATCACCATACACATAATCATCTCATGATTATCAAATCAATACTCATACTGATTATAAATTATTTTATCTCTATAACAATAATGAATCAGGGACATATATCAAAATTGTGTAACATACTAACCAACAATAATGATAATAAAACCTCTTTTATTAATAATAAATGCATAACATAAATATCCAAATCATGGCCTAGGGCACATACACTAATAGCAATATCCCCTTAAATCAAAACATGCATTTTTAAGATAAAATAACCCAAATTTCAAAGTACATCTAAGGTATCTAAGAATACGTTTTACCGCAATTAGATGCATTTCCTAGGATCACTTTGAAATCTAGCACATAAGCATACTGCATGTAAAATATCCGGTCTACTCGAAGTTAGATAAAGTAGACTACCTATAATGCTACGATACAAGGTTACCTCGATACGCTTTCCTTTCTCATCCTTGTCAAGCTTGGCACTTGTGCTCATTGGAGTGTTTACTTCTCTTCCTTAACCAAAGTTGTACTTTTTGAGCAAGTCCTTTGTGTATTTTGTTTGAGAGATATACACTCCTTCTTCAGATTGCTTGATTTGTAGTCCAACAAACTAGTTTAATTCTCCCATCGTGCTCATCTCGAATTCACCTTGCATTAAGCTAGCAAATTGCTCCCAAAGACAATTGTTAGTAGAACCAAAAATAATATCATCAACATATACTTGTACAATTAATTGATTTCTACCTCGTTCTTTGATAAACAAAGTAGTGTCAACTTTACCCTTTGAGAATCCATTATTAAGAAGAAAACTACTTAACCTCTCGTACCAATTTTTTGGAGCTTGTTTAAGGTCATAAAGAGCCTTTTTATGTTTGAAGACATGATGTGGTGAATCATGACATTCAAATCCGGGAGGTTGTGCAACATACACTTCTTCTCGAATAACACCATTCAAGAAGGCGGATTTAACATCCACTTGTTAAAGTTTAAAATCTCTATAGCAAGCATATGCTAATAACATTCTAATGGCTTCAAGCCATGCTACGGGTGCAAATGTCTCACCAAAATCGATACCTTCTTCTTGACGGTATCCTTGAGCAACTAATCTAGTTTTGTTTCTAGTGACATTTCCTTGATCATCCATCTTGTTACGAAATACCCATTTCGTACCAATAATGGGATGATCAAGTGGTTGGAGAACCAACTCCCAAATATCACTTCTTTCAAATTGGTTTAACTCTCCTTGCATAGCCAAGATCCAATTTTCGTCAAGAAGTGCATCTTTGACATTCTTAGGCTCTATAAGAGAGACAAATGCATTCTCTCTATATTGCCTTGGTGTGGTGATACCCCTATTTAAATCACCTATGACCAACTCGTGTGGGTGAGAGCACTTATGCTTGAATGATCTATGAAGGTTGGAGACATCTCCTCCAACTTCCTCATGATCACTTTCCGGAAGTGACGAGACCTCATCATTTAGATGATTTTCATTTTCCGGAATAGGAGATGCATTTTCTACATTTTGTGTATCAACAAGATGAGTATGAGAAATATTTCTATTTGACTCACTAAGTTCATGCACACTAGGTGGAGGAGTATCTTCAATAGGTTATACTCTCAAGTCAATGAAGATGTTCCCATTTGGAGGCTTATCAACATTTTCTTGTTGACGAGCAACCGTTGGAATGTCTTCAACAATTTCTTCTTGAGGAGCAACATCATCATTTTCCTCACAATCCTCATTAAGTTTAGGCTCGTCATTAAGTGACTCGGTAAACTTAACATGAATTGATTCTTCCACCTTTTGACACTTTTTGTTGAAAACACGAAATGCGTTACTATTTGAGGCATAACATAAAAAGATACCTTCATCCGCTTTGAGGTCAAGTTTGTCCAAAGTGTCCTTGGTGTTAAGTTTGAAACACTTGCAACCAAACACTTTGAAATACCCAATACTGGGAACTTTACCATTCCAAAGCTCATAAGGTGTCATATTTAGGTAAGGTCTCAAATATACACGATTGATCACATGGCAAGCGGCATTTACTGCTTCGGCCTAAAAGTATTTCGGCAAACGGAACTCATTTAACATTGCTCTACACATTTCTTTTAGAGTTCTATTCTTTCGTTCGACTACACCATTTTGTTGTGGAGTTCTAGGGGCCGAAAGATCATGTGAGTATCCTTTGGATTCATAAAATCTTTAAAACTCACCATCAAACTCAGCACCACGATCACTTCGGATGGTTTTAATGGTGTCACCCATGTGATTTTCCAATCGTCTACTCAAATTCATAAACTCACTACATGCATCATTTTTCTTAGAAAGAAACATCACCCATGTATAACGAGTGTAGTCATCTACTACCACGAAGGTATAATGTTTACCACCCAAACTCTTTGTTCTAACATCCCCATACAAATCCATATGTAGTAATTATAGGGGTTTGGAGGTGGATATGTTTGTTTTTGGTTTAAAGCTTGTTTTTACAAGCTTTGCCTTTTGACAAGTGTCATATAAGTCATGGCTTTCGAAACTCATTTTCGGAAGGCCTTGGACCTTATTGTTTTCGCAAATACATTTAAACGTTTTGAAACAAACATGTCCGAGACGTCTATGCCATAGTTGTGTGAAATCATTTTTAGCAACTAGGCAAGATATATTTTCAGAAATCAAATCATTAATACTAAGTTTGTAAATGTTTTTGAATCTCAAAGCCTCAAATAAGATAGTATTATCCTTTTTCACAACACACTTTGTTTTCAAAAATGAAACTTCATAATTAGCATCACATAGTTGACTGATACTTATCAAGTTAAACTTTAATCCTACCACATATAAAACATCACTAAGAGAGAATGAATTGTTACCCACAATAACATGTCCTTTGATTTGGCATTTGCTACCTCTAAAGTGGAAAATTCCTCCATATTGCATAGTGAGTCTATGGAAGAAACTTTTGTCTCCCGTCATATGGTTGGACCACCCACTGTCCACGACCCATTTGACCTTCTTGTCGTTGCTTTCTCCATTGAGTGCTAGGGCCTACAAATGAACCATATGATATTGGTACCCTTTTTGTTTTGGGTCCTTGAAGGTTAATTACCTTCATTTCGCCTTTCGGCACCCACACAAGATTCTTATTATTCTTAGCTCTACATACTCTTTCTACATGACCTTTGCTATTACAATAAAAGCATGTAGGAGTATGTTTGTGTGAATGTGTATGCTTGTGCATAGGCACATTTCATGACTCTTTTTTAGGGACAACCTTCCTTGGAATCAAAGAAGGTTTTTGTTTCACGGATTCGACCAAAGGTTTTGACACCTTTGGTGCGTTTGCCTTTTCTTTAGGCATGTGCCTTTGTTTCTTAAAGGAGGTTTTATACTCCTTGACAACTTGTACTTGTTCCTTTTGTTTTCCCTTCTTGGATGCATATACATGGCACTAGGTTTGATTTTTGTACGATGTAGATGCATCCTTTTAGCACTATCCTTTTGAAGAGTCTTTTTCTTCAAAAGGCTTTGAGAATATGAACTTGATTTCATCAAGTCATGCTTCTCATTTAGTGCAATCACATGCATGGTCAATAAAATGTCATGTTCTAATTGCAATGCAATGTGATTCTCTAACGTGTCATTGTATTCATTTAAGCATGCTCTAAAGTCCTTTTCGACACGTTTATACTTCAAATCTAGAAAATCATTTTCTTGCACTAAATCATCTCTTTCATCAATTAATCTATAGTGATATGAGATATTGCATACCTCCATGTCGTCGTTAATGGCCATTAGAGCGTAGAACTCCTTGTCTAGATCATCATTGATGAGCGAGATCATCATTGTCGCCATTGTCGCTCTCGGATCCGGAAAGAATGCTCTCCCAATGGGCTACTTCTGCTTGTAAAGCCTTCTTTCATTGGTAGATGGCCTTCTTGTCTTTGAGGTGCGGCTCCTTCACCCAAAAATCTTTCATGAAGTGATCAAACTTCCCACACTTATAGCATTTATTTTCTTGGTCCTTCACTTTGTCCTTGGAGAATTTATCTTTGATGAATGTCTTGGCTTCATCTTCATTCTTTCTTGCAAATCGTCTAAACCTTCGAACAAGAAGACCGACTTCATTATCTGAGTCTTATGACTTGCATGCAAGGGCTTTTGACAAGTTGCGGATTGGATCATTCTTCTCTTGAGCATCAAGATGAATCTCATAAGTGATGAATTCCCGTAAAGCTCATCCTAAGTAATAGTCTCTAAATCCTTGGACTCCTCAATGGCCGTTACCTTTGCATTACATTCTCTTCCTAAACTATTTAGGAAGCAATGGTTGTGATCCTCTTGTTCAATCTTTTTGCCAACCGCCGTGAGTAGGTTGACAAGCTTGGTGTATCTTTGGATAGACTCCTCAATTTTCTCACCTTTGGGAACATTGAAGTTATAGAATTGCTTGATGAGTTGTCTTCCCTTAGCCTTTCTCACTTGAGATATTCCTTTATGGATCATCTCCAACTTTGTCCAAGCTTCGTGTGTGGATTGGACTCCATGTATTTGAGCTCTCTCATTTGGTGAAAGAGAGCTATTACAATAGCAAGACTTTGCTATTTATCGCAAAATATAACTCCTCCTCCGGAGTGGGATCATCAACATCAAAGGGAATAGTAGACCCTTTTGACACCTGTCTCCATATTCGGTACCCACAAGAGCGTAAATATGTTTCCATGTTGGACTTCCATAGTGGGTAGTTTAGAGGGTCAAACATGGGAACTTTGACATGGACATTTGAAATAGAAGGGAGTAGTGTTTCTTGCCTTCTTCTTCTTCAAGCATCACCACTAGGGGAACTAGCATCATCATAACTAAAGGGATCCATACTTTGAAGATCAAATCTTGCTATTTGAACTCAAATACTTAAAATTTCGCTCTGATACCAATTTTTAAGTCCCTTAGAACAACTAGAAGGGGGGTTAAATAGTGTGTTCACCAAGTATGGATATTTTCTTGGATATTTTTCGTTTTTGAGTACACCCAATACTTGGATGTGTTCTTGAGAAGAATAAAACTTTACGGAAGAGTAAAGAACACAAGTATGTATAGAGGTTCAAGTCAAATGACTCCACTCCTCTACCTTCTTGATTTTTCACAAGAAGAATTTTGAATGGGGATTGTTATTTCTTTTGGGGGAAACAACAATCAAAAACAAAATCCATACAATGAACAACTAGGCCACACTCCTAGACCACAAACAAGAAAACCAACCCCTTGAGGTCTAGCCTCCAAAGAACTTCTTTGCCCTCAAAGAATTCTTGTAGGAAGTATAGTGCACCACCACACTATCAACTAACCCTCCAAGGTCTGAATTTCTTAAATAAGAAGCACCCTAGCTTCTTGACCAATAATCTACACAGCCTCTCACAATATTCACTCACTAAGAAGAAGACCCTTCTTCTTCTTTTACAACACAGCTCTCAACAATAAAGTAAAATATACAAGATTACAACTATTTTGAGAGCTTGAAAACTTGAGAGAAACTTGAGAGCTTGAATTGTAGAAATTTGTTGAAGTATAGATGAAACCCTTGTTTTTATCTTCTTCAAATTGCAGCCGTTTGAAATCCCTGTAGAGCCAATAATGGGCTTTGTCTTCTTGTGATGGCATATCCTCATCATTGGAGATCTTCTCTTGGATGGTTGCAAGCTTCTTGAAGAAGCTTCTTGTTAAAAGCTTAAAGAGGAAAGATTACTCCTTCAAGGATGAGAGAGAACCTGTAAAAACAGCACTAAAAGAGAGTACAAATGTCAAGTAAGTATTAGAAAACAAGGCATAAGACATTTGTGACTTTGGTCACATGAAGCGCCTTATCTGTTTAAACAACAGGCGTTCAATGTGACATAGAGCGCTTCATGCGATTTTGAACAGGCGTCTGATGTCACATGAAGCGCCTTATGTGGGTAGCTGAATGCGTTCGAAGTCACATGAAGCACCTAATCTCAGCCTTTATGTTTGTTCGAAGTGGTTCTGACTTTTATCAGAAAGTTGCTTGATGTACGTGTCCATTTTGGGGGGAAAGTACTTTTGATTTAGTAATACACATGAAGCGCTTGTTTAAGTGTTCAAACTGTACTGCTATTTCTTCACACACATGAAGCGCCTAATGTAGGCGTCCGAAGTGTACTGGAGTTCAACCACTTCACATGAAGCGCCTTATGTAGGCGTTCGAAGTGTACTGGTTTTCAGAGCCTTCACATGAGGCGCCTTATGTAGGCGTTCGAAGTGTACTGACTTTCAGACACTTCACACTGAGCGCCTTATGTGGATGTTCGAAGTGTCAAATGTGTAAATCATCAAAACTTAACTTAATCCAACACAATCATATCTAATCGCCTATAATCAGCGGTTCAGATCTGCCGAGCTGAACTCGACAGTCAGGTCAGGTCAACCAGCATGTAAGTCCAGATCGTCAACAGCATGGTCAATGGTCTAACGAGCTAAACTCGTTAGTCAGGTCAGGTCGGCAGGTCAGGTCAGCCAATCAGTAGAACAGTAAACAGTAACTGCTGCGTTAACAATATGAAAACGACTATAGATTATATGTTGGTTTACAGAGCAGACAATCGTTTTCCAATTGGGTGTATGATTCTGATTTCCATTTAGACGTATGTTCTAGAAAATCTACCTTGGGGTATGTCTTGAATTTATGATGAAGAGCAATTAGTTCGAGGAGTATCAGTCAAGGATGTGCTGCTGATTCCCGACAGAGGCTGAATATGTGGCTGCCTCACGAGCTTGTATGGCTTAAAAACTTTTTTATTGGGATCTTGAGTTGATACCTTTCACAAAGCCTCGTATGAAAATTTATTGTGCTCATAGTGGAGCAGTAGCTAACTCGAAAGAACCAGAACTTATAAAAAGATGAAACACACCAAGATAAAATATCACCTTATACGAGATATTGTACTAAGAGGTGATGCCATAATGACAAAGATTGCATCAGAGAACAACCTAGCTGTTTCATTTACCAGTAGTCCACCCATTAGTATATTTGAGTGTCATGTTGAAGACATAGAAGAGAGATGTATGTCAGGATGGCTTTAAGTTCAAGTGAGAGTGTTAGGAACGGGATGAGATCTCCTCACCTCCTTCTCCGTTATCTCTATTTCCATTGTC
>AP025044.1:34070024-34108373 GCA_036186865.1 Eustoma russellianum
TTTTCATTGATTCTCACTTTTCTTCTATACATCAATTTATACACGCTCGCCTACGGTTACATATGGTAAATTACAGATTTCTTTCCTAAGTATCTTTAATCAACATTAACTGGTATTGACTAATTCTTATAACAGTATAATTTACCATGAATAGCAAATCTACAATAAATAGCAAATCTTTTCTTTTACGTTTCCTTCCTTCTAACATAAAATTGCTACTATTTCAGCATACAAACCTTCAGATAAACCAGTGGAGACTTTTGAGTCTGCAATCCTTGAGTTAGTCATGTTGGTTGAAGAGATGAGAAGCAGAGGTTGTGCTACTGGGCGTGTCAGAAATTTGGAACACAAATTTTGTATTCCTAGGAAATTAAACATAAAAAAATTAACAAAATAACAAATTTATATAATATAAGTGGACGATATAATCTCTGGACCAATTCTGATATCTTAATAATATCCTTTGATTCGTTATCATAAAAGTCTTTCTAAAAGTCATGATCACTTATTTCTGGAATAACTAGATGCTAGTTGATTTGTTGAAAGAATATAATTGTATTTGATGAAGAACTCAATATTTGAATTGGGTTGAAAGGAGATACTCCTTATTTGATGTATAATCTCAATATTCATATTAATTTCTTGAAGACTTAGGGGGTGTTTGGTTGACGGGTTTTCTTTCTAAAGGTATGGGTTTGGAGGAATCCAAGCCCATAAAAGTTGTTTGTTTGGGAAAATATGGGTATGAGTTTCGGTTTGATATCCAAGTATTTGGTAATGAGTATCGTTTTTTATATACTAGCCCCCTTAACTATCGATATAGGGGAATGGGGGTATGGCAGGTCAACGCCGCCGGACCGTGTCCGCCGCCGGCCGGTCACTATTCCTGCCAGTCAAATTTTTTCGACCGTCCATATTCGATACCCATTTAAATTTCGATATGTTCTAAACTCTATCAATAGTCTATCATACTCATTCCCACTTCAATACCAAACAACTATCACTTTTACACATGATGAAGCCGGATCTTCACCAAGGGTCTATACGACCTCAAAATAGCTTCGTCAGTTAACTTGAAGAGTTGTTAACTGGGATCGAAAGTGTGTAGCTGGAATAGCGCCAAATATCCTGCACAAGTAAGCAGAGGTCAGAGGTCCCGGGGGGTTGGCCCGGGAAAAACCCTCTGATGCTCAAGTCAGTTTGGGCCATATCTCACTGAGATTTATAATTTAAAGGGTGAGTTAGGTGGGTATTTTGTGAATTCAAAAGCATATAGATGTTATGATCTCATCACTAGGCAAATTCTAGAATCCATTCAAAAAGTTTAATGAATTTGGCTAGATTGATAAAGATAAAGAATATGACGATGATTTTGAATTAAAACCCGTGTTGGACGATGATGATGGCACGCATGATACACTAGAAATGCATGATCACTTAGAAATGCATGAGAACATAGAAAATAATCAACCAATATGGCATAGAGATCACTCACACGATCTCATTATAGGCGATGTCACTCATGGTGTGCGACCACGTAGAAGAATAAATGCAGATGAAATAAATCAATTTCATGCCATGATATCCAAAATTGAACCTAAAAATGTGACCTTATCGCGGTGTTAAACAGGGAGATCCTTTATCACCTCTATTGTTTATACTGTCATCTGAGGGATTTAGTCGTGGCTTAAAGTCCATGGTTGCATCTGGCGCGCTACAGCCTTTTCGCCTGGGCAGAATACCTTTTGCAATCACACATCTAGCTTACGCTGATGATCTTCTTATTTTCTTACATGGTTCAAAGCGCAATTTACGGCGATTCTATTCGTTTTTAACTTCATATGAATCTGCGCCTGGCCAGAAGGTAAATTATCATAAGAGCAGTTTTATTCCATCCGCTGCAACCTCGACGCATCGGCGACATGTTTTCGAAACAATATTGCACATGAGGTGCACTGCATTACCATTTCGCTATCTGGGTTCGTATTTACATAAGGGGATTAACCGCGCAAGGTATTGTACTTCTCTGTTATAGCATATAGATGGCCGTTTGAATGGTTGGCACTCCCGTTTACTCTCATCAGCGGGGCAACTTGTCTTACTACGTTCAGTGATATCAGCTCTCCCGTTACATATTCTTGCAGCCGGTGGACTACCAAAGACAGTTATTAAAATTATAGAGCGGAAAATGGCAGCATTTTATTGGGGAAATAGGCATCATTGGGTTGCTTGGTCCACTATTTCTGTGCCTCCTGCGGAAGGTGGATTAGGTATTTGGGATCTCAGCAGTCTACAAAAAGCATATCACTGTCGTATTTGGTGGTCCTATCATCAGAATGACACTCTCTCGAGCACATATATGCATCACAAATACGGGCGGCGTGCGGATTTTTTACAACGGTTGCCAGACTCGCCGGTGTGGAAGCTTATTTGTTGTATTCATGACACCTACGTTACTCATTCAGACATCCAAGAAGGACATATTACTTGGTTACCATCGCCATCAGGGGAGTTCTCACTGCGCTCTGCGTATGATATATGTCGGACATCCCATCCTACACTGCTTTCGGAAAAATTCATTTGATTTAAGCATCATTCTCCATCTACACAACTACTACTGTGGTGTCTTTTTCATTCGGCTATGCCATTTGATGACTATATATTAAAGTATTCCACTGCAAGTCCCACACAGTGTCCATTTTGTAAGCTCTCTTCAGCCTCGGTAGATCATGTCTTTTTATACTGCGTTAACATACGTCCAATCTGGAACTTCTTTGCATCTGAGATACATTGTTTGTCCCCTGTGTCGTTATCTCTACGCTCATATTTGCTATCTTGGTGGTATCGGGCCACATCCTCATCGTTCTCGGGCGTTTTGAAGATTGTTGTTCCGGCTATTATTGTGTCCAATATATGGCGTACTTATGCATCATTAGTTTATGGTTCCTCAAACATTTTTATGTCATACTCCATTCGGGCTTCTATTCATTCTGACATTGACATATGGAGTAAAACTATTCATGGTTCAAAACTTGCAAGAGGGACCACTACGCAGCCTTCATGGGTTTCACCAGTTCAATCGCCACGCCCAAAAACCAAATATGTTCTGACTGAGAAGAATAATAGTGTGAAAAACCAAGGTCCAAACCAAACCTAGCAATACGAGATGGACAATGTTTTGGCTCAATAAGTGCAAGTAAATTTAAGTGATGTTCGCGTATCAAATGATGCAACCTAGGTAGAGAGGCATGCATGCCTCTTATATTCCATATTAATACATTCATTGAGAAAGAGTAGTGTCACTTCCCTGATCGACTCGCGAGGCACTACGTGTCAATATTGTGGAGGGTGGTAGCGGTGGCAAATCTTTTCTTGCACAGCGTTTTCGAGGAGGAACTACGGTTATAAAACCCGCATCCTTAGCTGATTCCTCCAAATGTGAGATCAAAATATCTACATCGGTCGATGGAGGAAGTAACTGCATTTGCCAGACCACTTCATCTGGAACATTTGGCAATTCTGTGTTCTGATCATCTGCATGCAATTCCGTATCTGAGGAATGTCCTAAATCACAATGATCTGTAGCATCCTGCGGAGGAGGTTCTATAGCTGAGCATGATGTTTCAACATGTGGGTCACTGCCGAGGTCAAAAGGAGTCGCCGCGGTATTATCAGCAGTTAAAGGAATATTAGCTGGAGTTACTGGCTGATCCTGGTTAGGAACCGCAGGTGGTTTCTTGACTGGGGTCCACCTCTTTGTTGGTGGGGGAGGTGGTGGAGGCGGCGACGGAGGTGGCACAGATGAAGCTTTTGTGGGGCATAACCCCGTTGCATGACCTAGTCTGCGACATGATGTACAGAATATTTCATCTGCTTGCAACACAAGATCAAGATCAAGTGGTTCATTTCAGTTTGATATTTCGTCCACTTCAATTGACTTTTGTTTTATCAGTGGTATATGCCAAGCACACGCCATTTTTGTGTCGACCATTATGGCAATCCTTATGTGATTTTTCTCGGGCTTCTACATCACCATGGGTGGTAGGAGGGGATTTCAATACTCTTCGGACTCTTGATGATCACAGTGGACGTTCACACCCCTCGCTTACCATCTTACAAGACTTTAACGACTGTATTAAATCTTGCTCTTTGATGGCTCTGCAATTTCATGGGCCTAGATTTACTTGGATGGATGGCAGGGGCCTAGGTCGTGTACGTAGGAGGTTGGACTGGTTATTTTTTCTTAATGGAAGAGATTTTATTAAGGAAAAAACCTCACTTGTGGCGGAGGAAAACCATATTACAATGTTAAGTAAAACGAAAATAAAAAGGCTGTCGATTATCACTTTCCAACACATATACGATATGCCGCATTAAAACCTTGCCAAGAAAAACCACCCTTGTGGATAAAACCTTGGCGAAGGAAAAAGCGTACATATTTATATGATTGGAAAAGTCATAGGCGCTGCGGGAAAATGTAATTGAAATACAATCCAGAAAACAACTCAAAGAAGCAGTTGCCATAACAAGTCCTCTCCAAAGATATGGATCAATGAGACCTGGAAGCACCATCCACGCTACAAACATGACGTCTTCGAGGCAGTTGTTGGTAGTGCTCATGCCATAACTCCCCAGCCGTACACATGTGAAACAAATGGCGAAGTCAATCAGAAAAGCTATACATGGCAGAAAGATAGATACCGAAAGAATGTAAAGCATACCGAGCCTGCCTGCTCCTTCAAAGGAACATGCAGTAGCAGTAAAGGAAAGCCAATCCATTTGGAAGACCGTAATTTTGCAAGGAAAGCATAAATTAATATACGAGAGAATGTAAAACATACCGAGTCTGCCTGTTCCATCCAGGAAACAGGCAGTTGCAGGAAATGAATGCCAATCCATTTGGAAGACTTTAAATGCTCAAGGAACGCGCAAACTAACCGACGATAGATCCAAAGATACAGATGCACGAACTAATGATGGAAGATTTTGGCGCGAGAAGTAAGAAGCCTGAGGTGATAACATGGCGTGCTGTGCAAGATAGTGAGCCGGCATGTTTGCTTCTCTGTATACATGACCGAATTCCAGTCGAAATGAGTCAAGCAGTGTGCATAATAATCGCAGATGATAATTCCCCGAAATCGGCCGTTGTTGTCGTAAACGAGAGACCAGCTGTGCGCAATCTGTTTCAATCATAATAGAACGATAGAGTGGAAGGAAATATAGTAAACCAAAAAGAGCCGACTGTATTTCCACGGCAACCGGAGTACATGGCGGCAAGCGAAAAGATATTGCGCCCATACAGATACCCGAATGATCCCGCAAAATAGCTCCCCCGGTCGCATAATGCCTGCCTACCGCCACATCTACATTAAGCTTCAACCGACCAGAAGAAGGACAGAGCCACCTTGCATATCTTACAGGTACTACGCTGCCATGCATAAACACTACCTTAACCATTGTAGTGCCATCATAGACTTAAGAAATTCTTAATCATAACCCTAAGGTGATATGAACATGACATGATGCATAACATGGCTTTCTTAAACATATCATGACATGAGACATAACATGACTTTTCATAACATGTCATCATGTTTTTCTTCTGAACATACATAACTTGTCGTTTCATAATTCACAACATGACTTGCCTTTCATAATCCGAAAACATGACATTTCATGATGGCTATAGCACTTTCTAGGAATAATAACGCACGACGCACCGACTGATTCCCCATATAGTACATGTACGACATAAACATCATAACATATTCACATGTAATAACAGTGACGCATTATGACGGAGATCCTGTGTCCCAGACCCGGTGTTACACTCGGCCCTAATGCAAACATATGCCCCTGACATCTACCACCCCGGTACCGATGTCACACTGGCGAACATAACATAATCATAACATAACATGTGGGTGTCGATGGAATCAATCGTCTCGCGTTTATTATTCACATGCATATGAACTTTTTAAAACATGTCTCACAGTGTATGCCGAAGAGCAAAGGATATGAGCTCGCTTTAGAATATGAATGTTTGAATTCTGGATTCAGATCCTGGGTCCGGTGCTTCGTCTTGGTTGGCTTGATTTTATAGACTTTTCTCGCTTTTGGCTTTTGATAGTAGATAGTGGATTGTGGAGAGGACGTTTGCTTTGGGCAGAAAACCTATAGCGTCGTAGGTCTGCTGATGTGATCAGTAGTATGACTGATGTGACTAATAGGCCGGCTGTTGTGACCTTGGCGTGTTCAGAAAGATTCACCAGCTGCAGTCATTATATTTGAGTTGCACCTCGGTTTTGAGGGTCCCACGAAGTAATATCGTGCTTGGCTCTTTTGCTGTGGTACACAGCTGAACCCTGCCGAAGTGTATGAATTGCTGTGGTACACAGCTGAACCCTGCCGAAGTGTATGACTAGGCCTTATCGACGTGCATGACTTGGCCTTATCCTGCTGAAGTGGTCCGGAGTGCGGTATTTGAAAATAAATGGAGATCGGTGCCGAGGTGCAAGCCTTGGCATATTTCTTCGAAGCTATAAAGGCGTCATGATGCCCTGCTGAGGTACAGCCGAGGCTGAACAGCCATGCTCGGGTACTGAGCTGCGGTTCTTGCCTAATTGCTGTACTTTTGAGTGCTGAGCTACTGGAGCTAAACCGTTGACTGTTGACTGGCAGACGGTCTAGTTATGGTCTATCATTTGTCCCCAGATTTTGTGTGGCTGAGCTGAACTGCGAAGGCAGACAAATCTTGCTCTAAGATGTGGCAATCCCTCATTAATTACGCAGATATACTTTTTCTTGTGCAATAATTCCCGTCTTTGATGTAAGAGCTAATTCCGGTGCCTTATCATTATTTTTTCGTCGATTCCATTCCCCGAGGGAGGGAAAATGCATGTACCTCTGCGTTTTTGAATTTCAAACGAAAAGGAGCAACTTTTTGCCTTCTTTCACTTATAAATAGAGACGATTTCTTCCATTCATTCCGCATTCTCCACTCATCTTCATCGTCTTTGAAGCCTATCCTTGTCTTCTACAGTGTTCTTTCTTTCAATCCAGCCCTTTATTTTTATGTAAACGTTCCAAAACATGTATACTCCCTCTTGCTCAGAGGATCTGGAGGATGACCGTGAGGTCCAATCCTTCTATGAAAAATTTTGCTCTGATGGGGTCAACCGTCCTTCAAGGAGATCATGCCTTACTGGCGGATCCTCTTTGGTTACTGCCATATCCTTCGTTTTAGTACCCCTGCCATCTCTTGGTACGGGTCCTCCTTTATCATATCCCTTTCCAGCAAAGGATTCATTTTGCTGTACTTCAAATATGGATAGGTCAAATAAATCAGTCCCTTCTGCAAAACAAGCATCCCGCTCTATGGTTACATGGCAGAGCAAAACTTTTCCTGCCTCCATATCTTTAAGATGGCCTGCGAAGAATATAATCGCAATTGTTTCTTGTTTCACTGGAAGAAGAGGGATTTGTGTGATTGATGCCTGTCAAGGAATCTGTCCAGATCTGGATAAGGAGCATTCTGAGCTTGCTGACCTCCATAGTCCTAAGACTGAAGCTGCAGTTGAAAACCGAAGTGCTTAGTCCCAAAATGGAATTGATCTCAGAGAAGATGAAGAAGTTGTAAAGTAGAATAGGATTTTCTGTAGTTGTAATAGATTTTGTATTTCAATGAAAATGTATTTTTCCCAACTTCTGCTCTTCAGCTTCTGCTTTTGTCTTCAGCATGTGAAGTTTTACTTGCTTTGTCTGCAAATATTTGTCTTCGGCTCTACGAATTTTTGCTTGCTCTTTTTCCGTAGTTTGCAAGTGTTTCAGCACTGCCAAGTTTTATTTACTTTATGCAAATATTTGGCTTTAACTTGCTCTAGGCTAATAGTATTTGTCTTCAGCACTGCAAAGTTTTAATTTTATTTTCTTTATGCAAATATTTGTCTTCAGCTTTATCAAAAGCTTCACTTGCTTTATGCGAGTATTTGTCTTCAGCTTCTCTAGCTCTATTTTAATAGTTTGCAAGTATTTGTCTTCAGCTCAGCCAAAAGAGTATCTTTTGTATGCTGGCTCTTCGCTGAAGTAATATCTCTATCTTTTGCACTTGGTTCTTTAGCTCTGCTGTGCCTTAAATATTGAGAGGTGGGAAAACCTTTATCCCCTTTTTGTTAAGCCTCTTAGTATTGCTGAGGTGCAGATACAGGGATCTTATCCTGCTGTTGAGACTTGTTCAACCTCTCAGTCCTGCTGAGGTGAAAATATGGGAACTTATCCCGTTGTTGAGACCTGCTCAACCTCTCAGTCCTGCTGAGGTGAAAGTATGGGAACTTATCCCGTTTTTGAGACCTGCTCAACCTCTCAGTCCTGCTGAGGTGAAAATATGGGAACTTATCCCGTTATTGAGACCTGCTCAACCTCTCAGTCCTGCTGAGGTAAAAATATGGGAACTTATCCCGTTGTTGAGACCTGCTCAACCTCTCAGTCCTGCTGAGGTGAAAGTATGGGAACTTATCCCGTTTTTGAGACCTGCTCAACCTCTCAGTCTTGCTGAGGTGAAAATATGGGAACTTATCCCGTTGTTGAGACCTACTCAACCTCTCAGTCCTGCTGAGGTGAAAATATGGGAACTTATCCCGTTGTTGAGACCTGCTCAACCTCCCAGACCTGCTGGGGTAACGATAATGTTGAGACCTGCTCAACCTCCTAGACCTGCTGGGGTAAAGATAGTGTCGAGACCTGCTCAACCTCCCAGACCTGCTGGGGCAAAGATAATGTTGAGACCTGCTCAACCTCCCAGACCTGCTGGGGTAAAGATAATGTTGAGACCTGCTCAACCTCCCAGACCTACTGGGGGAAAGATAATGTTGAGACCTGCTCAACCTCCCAGACCTGCTGGGACAAAGATAATGTTGAGACCTGCTCAACCTCACAGACCTTCTGGGGTAAAGATAATGTTGAGACCTGCTCCACCTCCCAGACCTGCTGGGGTAAAGATAATGTTGAGACCTGCTCAACCTCCCAGACCTGCTGGGGTAAAAATAAATATGCCCCCACTTTCGTTGTGAGTGATAGATAGGCATAAATTATTGCTCCATGCACCATATGGTGACTTAACTTTCCTGGCTAAATGCCAAATAAGAATATCCAGTTGAATATAAAGAATTGATCCTCGGATTTCATAAGGCTGAGCCTAAAGATACCGGATGAGCATAAGAAGAGATGAACCAATGATTCGATTGAATCAGGGACTGTTGCCGTTACGTTAGCCTTATATGCTCAGGAACCCATAACCCCTATCATCAGGATCTGAATCCTCATCACTTAGAAAACTTTAATGAGGCCGGTTTACAACTTTCATCTGGAGGAGGTCCACCAAAGTCTAGCCTGTTGTGGAGCCTAGACCTCAGATTATAAAAACGTTGCAGGTGACCCAGCTCAATAAGATGCCCAATCTCTTATCTGAGCTGCCTACAATCCTCTGTATCATGACCAATATCATGATGATAAAGGCAGTACAGCTGATGGTTTCTTTTGCGAACTGGTCCAGCTAGGGGCTGGGGTTCGTTCACCAGAGATTTTTTCCTCATGTAGGAAGGAATATGGGCTTTTGAAGCCAGCAGAGAGTTCCTTTCCTTTCCTCGGCCTCCTAACCGAATCTTGACAGAGCATCTTTCCTGCAACGGTGCTTTGCCTTTATTGTCAACTTTTCTGTCATGTTTAAATGGCAAGGAGGCCTTCTAGGTACACCTTAGGCTCTGATAGCTAAACCTTTGTTCTGGCCGTCTCGCCTCGGCCATAAATTCAGCCTAACGTCTGGGGGAATAACCAGGCCGAGTGGCAGAATACTCCAGATGTTCCAGTGGGTAAGAGTTACCATAATGAGACCCACTGGACTTTGCCACAGAGGTCTTCCCCTTCATCTCCCTCACTACTGCTTGGAAGACTTCTGCGTTCTGAGCCACATAGCGAATGGCTCGCCTGTGCTCTTCATATGTGAAGGCAATGGGAGTTGAGGATTCTCCTGGCTCCGTAGAGCATTGATCAGTTTGTTGCTGAGAAGACCTTTGGCTCCTCCTGGATGTCATAGGTTGCTCGGACCCTTGACTATCTTTTTTACTCATCTTTCTCTCAATAGCTTCCAAGGGCAATTCGAAAGGCTCTGAGAAATCGTTAGAAAAGCTTTGAGTAGCTGTTTCCTGGGTTAAGGGACTAAGGGGCCCTCCTTCTAGCGCCAAATGATGAAGCCGGATCTTCACCAAGGGTCTAGACGACCTCAAAATAGCTTCGTCAGTTAACTTGAAGAGTTGTTAACTGGGATCGAAAGTGTGTAGCTGGAATAGCACCAAATATCCTGCACAAGTAAGCACAAGTCAGAGGTCCCGGGGGGTTGGTCCCAGGAAAAACCCTCCGACGCTCAAGTCAGTTTGGTCCATATCTCACTGAGATTTATAATTTAAAGGGTGAGTTAGGAATTTCTCACAGTGTATGCCGACGAGCAAAGGATATGAGCTCGCTTTAGAGTATGAATGTTTGAATTCTAGATTCAGATCCTGGGTCCGGTGCTTCGTCTTGGTTGGCTTGATTTTATAGACTTTTCTCGCTTTTGGCTTCTGATAGTAGATAGTGGATTGTGGAGAGGACGTTTGCTTGGTGCAGAAAGCCTATAGCGCCGTAGGTCTGCTGATGTGATCAGTAGTCTGACTGATGTGACTAATAGGCCGGCTGTTGTGACCTTGGCTTGTTCAGAAAGATTCACCAGCTGTAGTCATTATATTTGAGTTGCACCTCGATTTTGAGGGTCCCACGAAGTAATATCGTGATTGGCTCTTTTGCTGTGGTAAGCTGAACCGTGCCGAAGTGTATGAATTGCTGTGGTACACAGCTAAACCCTGCCGAAGTGTATGACTAGGCCTTATCGACGTGCATGACTTGGACTTATCCTGTTGAAGTGGTCCGAAGTGCGGTATTTGAAAATAAACGGAGATCGGTGCCGAGGTGCAAGCCTTGGCATATTTCTCCGAGGCTATAAAGGCGTCATGATGCCCTGCTGAGGTACAGCCGAGGTTGAACTGCCATGCTCGGGTATTGAGCTGCGGTTCTTGCCGAATTGCTGTACTTTTGAGTGCTAAGCTACTGGAGCTAAACTGTTGACTGTTGACTAACAGACGGTCTAGTTATGGTCTATCAACACACAAACACATATACTCTAAACACATACCCTGTCATACTCATCCGGTTCTGATTCCGATGCCCAAGTACGAATGAAACGCCACCTTAGATCTTTTTTTGAATATTTGAAGACTAAGATCTTTACTCTTAATTTCTTGAAGATTTAGACCTTTTTCTGAATTTTTGAAGATTACGATCTTTATTTTAACTATCTTGAAGAACTTGAGCTTGCTTTTGCCAAGAACTCTTCAAATTTTTCTTTGATGCCCTCCATGTATGGAATGACTCCATATAGTTAGCCAAATTTGGAGAATCTTGGGTTGGAAGATATCAACCTTCTTGATAGAGTTTAACTTGAAGGAGATGAGCCTGAGGTTGTGAGCTTGATCAATTCTTTTTTTTTTGGAAAATGGATCGTATTTCATTAATATGAAAGTCAAAAATACATCAGTTTGGAATTAATAGGCACTATACACTGCTATGATCTTCTAGCAAGATATCATAAGTACATGTAACTGCCAAGACTTGGTGTTTGGCTCTCCAAAAGATGTCGCTGCTGATGTGCCAAGGGGGAGACAGTGATCAACATTGTGATGCTGAATCTGATTACGCCAGTACCATATAGTATGGACACCTTCTCGGAATATGTATCTCCACTCTACATCTGACCTCGAATGACGCCGTGTGTTTTGCAAATTGGACATGAACCACTCCCTACTCGTCCTGTGCTGGAAGAAAGCTGGCATATCCAATGAATGCACCAAGTAGTTCCACACTTTATGCACCCAAGAACAATCGCGTAATGCATGTAATGTATCCTCCATCATATGTCCACAGTTATCGCGTCCGCTGTGTAGGCATATGTGGCACTGATGTAAAAATAAGCTTGTAAGCAACATATCCTGACATGCCTGCCATAGGAAGTGATTTAACCGGCCCGGTCCCTTCATGGCCCATACATGGTCCCATATCTCATCACCTGGTGTTGAGGCGGTGGCCTCTTGGGCAGCATATGCACTCGCAACTATGAACTTACCTGATGTCGTGCACCTCCACCAGAATACGTCAGAGTTCCCATCAGTTTGTACATTAGAAGATTCAAGGCAGGCCCGTAGCAAGGGGATTGTGGACCGAATGTGTCTCCATGTAGCTGAGACATTCTGCTTCATGTGTTCCTGTAGTAGATCCCCATATTTAGCTCGAAGAATCTGGACCCATAAGAGATCGGGTCTCGTCAAGAAGTGCCACCTCAGTTTTGATATCATCGCCATATTCATGTGTCGTAATCGTTTAATGCCTATGTGTCATCCTCCCCCAGAAGAATCGTCGCGACATTTTCTCAATGTTGTCAATCAATGTAAGTGGTAGACGAACCGTTTGCATCGCATATATAGGTATCAACGATAAGACACTTTTAATTAAAACACATCTGCCTGCTTGAGTTTTTGCCAAGAGCCAAGACGTGTACGCACTTTGTCCAATATGTGATTATAAGTTTGTTGACCAATGCGTCCATGTAGTAGCGGCATCCCCAAATAATGTCCAAGATCAGTAGTACACGTGATCCCCCATCGTGTAAAGGCCTGAGGCCGAAAATGTGCTGCAACATTTTTGGAAATCAAAATCTGTGATTTTTTGATGCTGACGGTTTGACCAGAAAGTAGGCAAAAGTCAGGGAGAGCTGCCGCGATAGTATCAGCCTGTGTATTTGTATCAGTTCCAAAAAGTAATAAATCATCAGCAAATAACAAGTGAGAGATAGGTGGCCCTAACCGAGATGTCCAAATGAGAATCCATCTACCTGCCTCAACAGCATGTGTTATACTTTGGTTGAACACATCCATACATAAAAGAAACAGATACGGTGCTAGTGGGTCTCCCTGACGAATGTCACGTTGTGGTCGAAACTGCTCCAAGCACTGTCCATTCCATATAATTGATAATGATGCCGAGGTGATGGTAAACATGAGCAACTCAGCCATTGCATTACTGAAACCAATGCGCAATAGAATACGGTGTAGAAATGGCCAGTGGACCTTGTCATACGCCTTTTCTAAATCAAATTTGACAGTCATATTTGTTTTCATAGAGTGCATAATCTCCTGCGCTATTATAATATTATCCGCCGCCTAGCTTCTGGGTACAAAGGCACATTGCTTAGGTGAAATAATCTTGTCAATGACGCGTTTTACTCGATTTGCAATAATTTTTTAGATTACCTTAACAATGACATTTGTGGCGCGATTGGTCGAGACTGGGTTGCATCCTCTGGGCTAGACACCTTTGGTGTAAGTGTAATCAACGTTTTGTTTAGGTCCAGCGGGAAGCATCTTCGTTGGAATGAAGTGGTGACGAACTCAATCACTGCAGGACCAACTACATCCTAATTCTTTTGATAAAATATAGGAGAGAAACCATTGGGGCTGGGGGCTTTGTAAGCCCTATCTAGAAAATAGCTTCTTCGATCTCAACACTGGATACAGGCCGATTAAGGGTATGCCTGTCTGCGTGATTAAGCGAAGGTATTGTGAAGTCAATGTCATTACCTGGTAAGATAGCCGGACTGGAGAATAGATCCATATAGTGAAGTCAATGTCATTACCTGGTAAGCGAAGGTATTGTGAAGTCTATGTCATTAACTTGATCAATTCTTTTTGATAAAGCAAATTTCATTGTGGTTATTGAACAAATCCTATTTATTAATCAATTACCAATAAAAAACATACTAATTGAGGGTGGATTTCCTACGTTACACATTCATCACTTCTACATGTCAATTATTCTTTATGTTATTGGTCCATAAATGTTTCAGAGTTACTCATTAACCACCATAAGCATAAAGTATATACCCTTCTTGATATATCCCTTTTCATATGGGATATAAATGTTGGATTTAATTTAATAAACCCCTGAATAGGACCGTTTAATCGAATCAATGGACAAAGTAACAAAATGCGGAAAATATACCTTGCTCCATTGCCGTTGTTAATCTGATCACGTACACTGCAACTCTGCTCCGGCTGATGAAGAATCTGGCGTGATCCAAGGATTCACGACCTCCCACCAATTGCTGATATACCCCTTGAACGGAATCAACAATTCACTGCTTTACCCGATGGAGAGGCTAGGCAGTGTGGACTTTATAGAAAATTTGGCACACCCCCCTTTTTCTTGTGTATATACGTTCTTTTTACACTCTCTGTATGGGGAGGTAAATGCCTCCCCCTCTATTATAGATGGAGAATGGAGGAATCCTGATAGGCATAACTGTTAATAGATAGAGATTCCTTTATCGAAGATACTTGATGATATATTCAAGTTATCTCTATCTATTTCCAAATATTATCTAATATTTAATAATAAACATTATTAAATATTAGTTAATATCTAATTATTGTGCCAACAATTATCTACAAGTCACACGTGGGTTGTCGCCCCTCGGGGACCAGATGTCGTAACTTTATGGTCGTTGCACTTTGAGCCCATCCATCGCGGTCTCTGACCATATGACTGTCTACATATTCGGGGTTTCCATTTAGACCACACTATACATCCACGAACATACCCGATGATCACTTAACATGTGGATGTTTTACGTAACAATGAATATTATTACGTGACATATGTGACATATAATATTATCATACATAACGTCCACCTTATGATTAATTCGTATAAACCTTATCAACGTGCTACGCATCACACGTATCTCGAATTAATCCCAACAATCTCCCACTTGGACTATGTATGTATCTTAAAGATTATATGTCACCCTTTTGAGCTCATATACCGTATGTCCTTTAGTGTGTCTTTCCTTTTCCGGTCCATCAGCAAATGTTAGCAAAAGACTTAAGCCGCACGTCCCCACATTGAATTAGTGGCTAGTCCCTCTTAAATCATGATACTAACATTCTACTAAATGACATGGATACTGAAATGGATATGTAGTGTGGAATTAATATGTTAGGTGATCATACATATCTAATTCCAACTTGGCCCTCTTTAGCGAGATCAATAGAATTCAGAATGTATGCCGTAACTGCTTAATGTACATTACTTCTGCAGAAAAACTTTAATATAACCGAAATGTACATTATACTGTTTGTCTGAAATAAACAACTTTATTGAACACAAGAAAAACCTCACAGACTCCCACTAGGATAAAACATCCTCAACTGGACTAAGACCCATACGGCTAACATGCTTGTGAAATACAACCGGTTCCACGGCCTTAGTCAAATGGTCGGCCACCATAGAGTCTGTACTGATGTGCTCAATACTGATCAGACCACTCAGAATTCTTTCTTTAACAGCCAGATACTTCATCTCTATGTATTTCGCTTTAGATGAACTCCGGTTGTTATTTGAATATAGCACCGCAGCTTTACTGTCACAGTAAATCCTCATTGGAGACGAGATAGTCTCCAATACCCGCAGCCCTGTGACAAAATTGCGAAGCCATATCGCCTGATTGGATGCGTGGAAGTAAGCTACGAATTTCGCCTCCATAGTGGAGAACGCCAATAAGGTCTGTTTCGTGCTTTTCCATGAGATCGCACCTCCGACTATGGTAATAACATAGTCTGAGGTCGATTTCATGCTATCATAGCATCCAGCAAAATCGGAATCTGTATATCTAGTGATCTCTAACTTATCAGATCTCCGATACGTCAGTACGTGTTGTTTCGTTTCTTGTAAATATTTCAGCACCCTCTTTGCTGCGATTCAGTGATCCTTACCCGGATCAGAGAGGTATCTGCCTAACATTCCTGTAATGAATGCCAAGTCTGGTCGTGTACATACTTGGGCATACCTTATACTCCCTACTACCGAAGCATAGGGAGTATTCCTCATTTCCGAACGTTCAAACTCTGTTTTGGGACATTGTTTTAGACTGAATTTATCTCCTCTTGCCACAGGGGTAATAAGTGGTTTACACTTATCCATGCTATACCGCTTCAACACCTTTTCGATGTATGCTTGTTGTGAGAGAGATAAGATACCTTTAGTACGATTCCTTCGTATCTCAAGTCCCAACACATATGAAGCTTCACCAAGGTCTTTCATCTCGAAATGCTTTCTCAGAAAGGCTTTGGTGCCGCTCAACATGTTTACATCGTTTGTTGCAAGCAGTATATCATCTACATACAAGATCATAAATATGAACTTGCTCCCACTAAACTTGTGATACATGCATTCGTCAATTTGGTTAGCCTCAAAACCGAAGGAGACGACAACTTTGGCGAATTTGAAGTACCATTGTCGAGACGCTTGCTTGAGCCCATAGATGGATTTCTTTAGTCGACAAACCATGCCTTTTGGATCTCCCACCTCGAATTGAGGCGGTTGAACCATGTAAATGGTTTCGTCGAGTTCTCCGTTTAGAAACGCAGTCTTAACATCCATCTGATGTAGCTCAAGATCTAACTGTGCCACTAAAGCCATGATTATCCGGAAGGAATCCTTCGTAGATACTGGAGAGAAGGTTTCCGTATAGTCTATGCCCTCTTTTTGGGTAAACCCTTTAGCAACAAGTCGAGCCTTATATCGTTCTACGTTGCCTTTTGAATCCCATTTGGTTTTAAATATCCATTTACAACCAACGGGTTTCGAACCTTTAGGCAACGAGACAACATCCCATACCTTGTTGTCGTGCATAGACTTTATTTCTTCTTCCATGGCCTTTATCCACCTTTTTGAATTTCGACATTGCAATGCTTGCTGGATGTTTTCGGGATCATCATCCAACATACCAACATCGAATTCGTGTTCTTGGAGATACACCACATAGTCGCTAGGTATGGGGTTTCTCCGTTCACGAGTGGATCTCCTTAGGGGCACTTGTTCTTGAGATACTGTAGGTTCCTAAACTGCATCAGCCGGCAATTCATCGGGTTCTTCAGTAACTTCCTCAGGAACATGAATTTGTTCCTGTGGAGCGTCACTACTGGGATGAGGTACCTCAGGTGCGGGTATCGCTGATGCTATCTCCCCAAAAGATGGTTCGATTCGCATTTCTGTCGCATCTGAGTGTGCCTCATCTAACTCGATGATCTGCTGATGCAAATCATTCCCCCCGGAACCAAAGTATCCTCAAAGAACTTTACTGAATTTGTCTCGAAAAACACTTTACTTGTGGGATTGTAGAATTTATACCCTCGTGACCTTTCCGAGTAACCAACGAAATAGCAACTAACTGTTTTGGTGTCCAGCTTTCTTTCATTTAGTCTGTAAGGCTTTGCCTCTGCTGGACAGCCCCAAACCCTTATGTGGTTAAGGCTAGGCTTACACTTAGTCCATAACTCATAAGGGGTCCTTATCGTTGCTTTAGTTGGTACTCGGTTGAGGATGTAAGCTGCGGTTTTAAGCGCTTTTCCCCAGAGGAATAATGGTAGTGTAGTTTGACTCATCATACTACGTACCATATCCATAAGTGTACGATTTCGTCTTTCAGCTACACCATTCATGCTTGGTGACCCAGGCATGGTGTACTGAGGGACGATTCCGTTTTCCTCTAGGTATTTAGCAAATGGTCCTGGACACTGTTCTCCTGATCCATCATATCGACCGTAGTATTCACCCCCACGGTCCGATCTGACGGCTTTAATCCTTTTGTTGAGTTGTAACTCAACTTCAGCTTTAAAGGATTTGAACATGTCTATTGCTTGCGCTTTTTTTCTTTAATCAAGAATACGTAGCCATATCGCGAATAGTCGTCAATAAAGGTGATAAAATAAGAGTGGCCATTTCGAGTAACCGGATGAAATGGGCCACTAATATCGGTATGAATCAACTCTAATGGACTATTTGCACGATTTGCTTCATATCTTCGGACTTTAGTTTGTTTTCCTTTAGCACAAAATACACACGACTCTAAGTCGGTTAAGTCTAAAGGATTGAGAATTTCTGTTTTGACAAGACGTTCTATTCTGTTTTTGGACACGTGTCCTAAACGTCGATGCCAAAGTGATCCTGAATTCTCATGAGTTAATTTTTCTTTAACGTTTCGCGTTACAACATGCAAGGTTTCCTGATTTGAAGCAACATTTATTGAATAAAGTTTATCAATTTTGGACATTATACCGTGACCAATCATTCTAGAAGCATGATAAAGTTGGAAATTTCCATTTCCAAAATAACCGTAATATCCACTTTTATCCAATCGATAAAACGAAATAAGATTTCGTTTAAACGATGGTACTACAAAAGTGTCATGCAAATCTAGATAGAAACCGGATGTCAACAGCAATCTGAAATGCCCGATGGCTTCAACCTTTATGCCGCTGCCATTTCCTCAATAGACGTATCTTTCATCGTCTCTTGGTTTTCTATGGCTTAGGCAACCTTGCATAGTCACAGATAGGTGAGTCGTGGCTCCCGTATCGACCCACCAAGTGGCTATATCCGAAACAAAATTAACTTCAGGACAAACTAAGAATGTACCCTTTTTCTTGAGACAAGATATATAACTGGTACAATTCTTCCTCAAATGTCCTTCCTTATTGCAAAAGAAACAAGTCATGCTTTTGCGTGTGCCAGCAGTAGGCACCCCCTTTTCCTTTTGACTTGCCTTTTGCACAGTAACCATTTCCGCAGCTTTGTGTTTCTAACCACCGAACTTGGTGGCGACAGCATTCATAACTTTATGCACCCTTATGCTGTCGATTCCACGGTACTGTTTCGAGCAAAGTTTCTTTAAGAGATTGCCTGCCTCGGCTTTCTCATTCTTTACATATCTTTGCTCAAGATCGGCTAAAAATTCTTTAGCCGTCGTGGACTCAGAAACGTGTCCCCTGAAGCATTTGGGGATAGTCTTTTGCATGACCATAAGACACATGCGATTTGATCGTAGCTAGCGTGCCATGTGAGATTTTTCCTCACTGGTACTTTCGTCTGTTAGCACAGCTGGACGATCTATCTGTAACGCATTGTCTAGATCAGCAATCCCCAGAAAGATCTCAAATCGATCTTTCCATTGCTTATAGTTTGAACCGTTCATTGTAGGAATATCCTTAATGTTAGACATTATTGCTGAAAAGCAAACAAGAAACGGACTTAAATACACAATACGTGTAATCTTTAAACTGCATAAAACCAAATATCAAAATAGAACCCCGATTCCATCTACCAATTGTCTTCCAATATTGGGGCTCTTTGGAGTCATCCCAATACCTTTCAACAATTTGGTGTAGTGGTCAATATGACGGCTCTCCAAGCACAAGGTAACCACCTTCCTTTGGGCCGATGAGTTAACCTACGCTCTTAAAGCTTCGCCGCCGGCCCTATTTGGGTCCACTACCATGCTCATATGTGTCTTCGACAATCACACCTTCTTTTGGGCCGGTCAATGATTGCCTCCAACATATACATGCCCTTCACGATCATAACAAATATAGTGGCGATGATATGATTGCCGCACTTTAAGGGGATCATATTAAAGCCCTACATTTGCTAAGTCGCGTAACTTTATGGTTCTATATGATCCGCAGTTTACTGACTGACCCTTTTGCACGTACCATGCATACTTAACACCAACATCCGTTTTGTTTTACTTAAACCAATTTGAACTAGCTTGATTCCCTTTACGGTTCAAATAAGAACCACCTTGAACCAAGCTCAGTTCTCCTTACGGTATAAGAAAACAATATCTTTATCAATCAATTTAACAAGTGATATAACCTTATGATGGGTCACATTGAGTGTGAAGGGAACCGATTCAGTAATACCCACTTGCCATAAGGGTGTATTACCATTCCACATAATTTCCAGGCCACTGGTGGAGTCACAACGGTCTCGCTTAAGTACCGGCTTTCTTAGACAAAACTATGTGTAAGGTGTTTTTATCACAACTCAATGAGTCATCTATCACGAGTATAAACCGCATTGATTGATAAGTACTGGTTAATTCAGTCAACTTAGCCCATCGAATTAACTTGGTTGAACTCGGTCAAACCGGGTCAAGCAAGATTCGGATCCTTATTGGGTTAAGTTCCTTAACTTTATTTTATTTATTTATTAACATGCTTAAACATAAGGCATAAATAAATAAATAAACAGATAACTAGATAACTGCATGCATATAAACATAATAATGCAATAACCGGAAATTAAACTTAACACTTGATTATTATTATTTTGGATTTCTTTAAAATAATAATAATAATAATAACAAGAATTTATTATTATTACTATTTTCCTTAATAAACTTTAAATAATAACAATAATAATCAAATTATTATCATTATTATTTACTTTATTTCTTTTAAAAGAAACTTTAAAATAATAATAATAATTACCTATTATTATTACTATTTTCCTTTAATAATAATAACAATAATAATTAAATTATCATCATCATTATTATTATTTTCTTTAAAAGGAAACTTTAAAATAATAATAATAACAACAATTAGTTATTATTACTATTTTCCAGAGACTTTAAATAATAATAATAATAATAATAGAATTATTATTATTTACTTTATCCAAAATAATAATAATATACACATACACAACAAAAACTAAAAGGCTGGAGGCGCGGGTCGGGTAGGGTCAGACCCGCCCGGCCCAATTTCTGAATTCCCTTTCCCTTTTTTTTTTTAATTTAAACTAAAATTGGGCCGAAGCCCTTTTACTGAACCGAATAAGGCCCTATCTGCTTATACCGACCGGCCCACTGTGAAATCTGAATCAGCCTTTTTTTTGTTGGGTTTTCGAATTGGGCCGAGTCCAATCTCTGAACCGGGTCGAACCCGAATCGAGACCAGCCCAGCCCGCCATGCCAACTCGTCAGGCCTGTCAGGAGCAAAAACGCTCCAGAATTTTGCTGGAGATGGGTTTCGAACCTGAGACCCCCCCTGCATCTCTGCAAAGGCTGCTCCCACTAGGCCAGATGGCCTTTTGAAACTTTAAAGGAGCAGTTATAATAATATATAAAACAAGGCAGAATTCCAGAAAATCAAAAATATCCATTTTGAAACTTTAAAGGAGCAGTTATAATAATATATAAAACAAGGCAGAATTCCAGAAAATCAAAAATATCCAAAATTTTCGCTAGAGGTGGTCGAACCCGCGACCTCTTTCATTCTGACACAGGTGATGGCCACTAGGCCAGTAGCCTTTTTTGCTGAATTGAGGGAGATTTTAGTTATATATTAAATATGTAAGAATTCCAGAAATTCATAAAATTCCTGAAATTTCGGGAATATGTTTCGAACACGGGAAGTTTCTACCGCAGGCTGCGCCGCTAGCCACCTTACCAGCGTCAGTTTTTGTGAAAAGCAGAGAAGGGTTTTTATTTAACCAAAAGCAGAACCTTTTTCTTAACCAAAAATCGTTTCGGAAAAACGTTTTGACCCGAAAAAGTTTCCAATTTTCAGCATGAACAAATTAACAATAATGATTCGATTAGGCCTGCTCTGATACCACTTGTTAGATTTAATTTAATAAACCCCTGAATAGGACCGTTTAATCGAATCAATGGACAAAGTAACAAAATGCGGAAAATATACATTGCTCCATTGCCGTTGTTAATCTGATCACGTACACTGCAACTCTGCTCCGGCTGATGAAGAATCTGGCGTGATCCAAGGATTCACGACCTCCCACCAATTGCTGATATACCCCTTGAACGGAATCAACAATTCACTGCTTTACCCGATGGAGAGGCTAGGCAGTGTGGACTTTATAGAAAATTTGGCACACCCCCCCTTTTTCTTCTGTGTATATACGTTCTTTTTACACTCTCTGTATGGGGAGGTAAATGCCTCCCCCTCTATTATAGATGGAGAATGGAGGAATCCTGATAGGCATAACTGTTAATAGATAGAGATTCATTTATCGAAGATACTTGATGATATATTCAAGTTATCTCTATCTATTTCCAAATATTATCTAATATTTAATAATAAACATTATTAAATATTAGTTAATATCTAATTATTGTGCCAACAATTATCTACAAGTCACACGTGGGTTGTCGCCCCTCGGGGACCAGATGTCGTAACTTTATGGTCGTTGCACTTTGAGCCCATCCATCGCGGTCTCTGACCATATGACTGTCTACATATTCGGGGTTTCCATTTAGACCACACTATACATCCACGAACATACCCGATGATCACTTAACATGTGGATGTTTTACGTAACAATGAATATTATTACGTGACATATGTGACATATAATATTATCATACATAACGTCCACCTTATGATTAATTCGTATAAACCTTATCAACGTGCTGCGCATCACACGTATCTCGAATTAATCCCAACAATAAACTCCTCGTAATATAGTCAAAATAAATTTTCTTATCTTAACAAAAATAATACAAAAGATTTTAGTTTCTTTAATTTATGCGACGTGTCATTTATATGTGTCATATCAATATCGGTTGTCTACAACTATTTCGAAAGAAATAATGCATTATTTTGTGGACGATGAATGATTGATCGATGGCATTAAAAAATCATGGGGTCAATATCAAATTTATTGAACCCAGCTACTTTCTGTCAAAGCTTCCCTTGCACACCAGAGGGAAAAAAATCCTCGGAAAATATCCGAAAACATAAAAAGGAACCAAAAATACTAATACAGTGAAAGACAAACACAACAATCCTCCATAGCAACTACTAGTTTCACCGGTGTTTAATGAATCGAACTATATACGAATAATTTCAATTCGAGTTATTTTCTAATACTAATTAAACGAGTCAAGTTTAAATATCTAATGTGTTTTGTTTATATAAAGAGTCAAACCAAATCAAACTCAAATAGTTTGACTCGTAAGAAATTATAATATTATCGAACCAGACAAAAACATGTTTTTTAGACTCGATATATTAAACAAGCTCAATCAAACTATTCGTTAACCTAAATTAGTTGAAATTCAAAAACTCGTTATTTGATTCGGTTTGGCTTTTTAGCCGTACGTGTCGTTTGTTTATTTATTTACCTTTTTTCCGTATACACGTTAGTGAGGGACAGATTGAAACCCCATTCTCAGCAATAGTGTGATGACATTTATTACCAAGTCAGTATACACTCCCTTCAAATCCTTTACGTGTCATTTTTTTTGTAACATCTTTTTCAAGATATGTATGAACGTACTGTGTTGGCCTTATGTTAATTAAGATACTGTAGCGCCCCGGCCCGGACAGCAGATCCGAACCGGTGCATCCGTCGTAGCCTACTGAGAGGACTACAAGACGTCTCATCTCTTAAATACACGTCATCATTAACGTAAGAGAGCAATCACGGAAACACGTGTAAATAAATCTAAACCATCAAATCTGTACATCAAGACATAATGTAATTACAAAAGGTTATTTGGGTCGCAGCCAACTAAATCCTCAACGAATGAAAGATGGTCAAGATAATAAGGAGCATAGTAAAACAAATCCCAAGATAAGCTCTAAACGTCCCATTCAGCTCACTCGCCGTCGTCCTCTATGAATATCATGTCATACTCAGCCTTATCTGCAAGACAACGAGTAAAACTCTTAGCGAAAAACGCTAGCAAGTAACCCGCTTATAAGACATACGGGATCAACACATGGTAAGACATGAGTAATATTTATATCAAGGGATAATGAGGCACATGTCTTGTATAGTTTAAAGATCATAAGTTACGAGCA
Organism: Eustoma russellianum; assembly: GCA_036186865.1. Classification (NCBI taxonomy): domain Eukaryota; kingdom Viridiplantae; phylum Streptophyta; class Magnoliopsida; order Gentianales; family Gentianaceae; genus Eustoma; species Eustoma russellianum. The sequence continues at coordinate 34,093,832 of AP025044.1, forward strand.
TAACAGAATAAGAACAGTAATTCATAAACATTCAACAGTTCACTAACAATCCAGTTACAAATCAATCATACCGTAATGACTCACGTGATTCATGACATTTCAAATTATGCACTACACTACACAATCACAAATGATTATGCTTCATTTTCAAAAACAGTGCAATGCATGTCATAATGTCCGGTCACATAACTTTATATCCTGTGATGGGCCAAAGCTTGCCTTTATACCCTATGACGCACCACAACTTAACTTTGTACCCTGTAATGTGTCACAACTTGTCTTTATACCCTGTGTCACATTACAGCTCACTTTATACCCTGTGATGGTTACAACTTGTCTTTATACCCTGTAACGCATCACAGCTCATTTCGCAAACTTTATACCCTGTGCCGAGGCACAGCTCTTATCAAATCATAATGCAAATGCAAGTGCCATGATGTAAAAATGCACAACTTCTCATCATTCAATCACATTCGTCAATTACAAGCCCCAATTACGTTCTCACCTCCAAACGTATCATCACATGCTCAGGCTTACCTCACATAAACGTTCATACTAGGGATACGAGGAATGAAGTAAACCCTCCTTACACGTTCCATTTGAAACTTATCGAAGCCTCAAACGTTCATTCTTAACCCTCTTAGCTCATTCACGTTGAAGTCCGATTCAAATACTCTACGAAGTACTCACCGTTGAATTCATCATCCTAAGTCGTGTTCTCAAGACTTATACTAACCTCAATCAGGTCCTAAGAAGTCCCTAAGGTCACCCAAAGGATCCTCTAGCTTCCCTATTTCTTCCCTTAATTTCCCACAAAACAGATGGACGTCAGCCCCTGACGTCAATCGATCCACGTCCATCCGAGGCACATCGATCTCTCACTCAGCCTACATCGATCAATCGATGTGACGTCGTTCCCTCACATCGATCGATTAATGTCCATCTAGGACACATCGATCTCTCCTTTACCCTACATCAATCGATCCGCGTTCAACTGAAGCACATCAGTCTCTCACCTGCCAGACATCGATCGATCGATGTACGTCAGTCTCTGACATCGATCGATCGATGTCATCGTTTTTCTATAAATTCATCCTGCGATTTCTGCAGAAACTGTAGATCTGAACCCCAAACGATTCCCAACTTCCTTCCAACCATTTCAAGCCTAATCCTCACTATCAATTCATCCTTAATTCACAAAAACAAGATCTTTCATATACAAGTCAAGGATTCAAGCCTAACACTCAAAGTATTCATCAAAAAAAAACCCAAAACCTCATCTTTTCACTCTCCCTTCCCTTCAACTGCAAATAGCAACAAAGTAGGGTTCAAAAAATTGGGATTTGCAGGATTTCACAAAATCAACAACAACAACAAACGATTTTCAACATATAGTGGCCAAATCTCAAAACCAAAACACATAAATCACATCTAGATCCACTGAAATAAACTACTGCATGGTGATCCATTTTGATATCAAAAATAGGACTTTTTCTTTCGCAAATCATAGGAACTCATAAGAAAGTTACTTGCATGTGATTACTCGAAGAAGAATCGAAGAACAAACGAGGATCGGTTTGAAGATCTTGAGGAATCTTCACCTAGGGTTGGAGAGTCGCCAAGGAATCGCTTATGGGAGAAAGGGGCGTCGGTTTCTCTAAATGAATAAAAAACTGACGTTCTGTCAGTTTTGATATGGAAAAGGGTGGAATTTGGAGTTTCTAAATCATATCCTATTATCTCATTTATCTTAAATAATTTAAATTCAAATAATTAATTCTAAATTAAATACTAATTTAATTCTAATATTTATTCCCTCAATAAATACTAATAAATCGAATATTTAATTCTTTATTCATTACCATTAATTGTCATTAATCTCAACTAATTCCCTTTTATCCCTTAATTATTCTACGGAGGGTGCGGGGCATAACATTCCACCCCCTTACAAAAAGTTTCGTCCTCAAAACTGACGTACCTTATTGGAAAAGATGTGGATATAACTCCTTCATTTGCTCCTCAAGTTCCCACGTGGCTTCACATTCCGTATGATTACTCCATTGAACTTTGACATACGGAATCACGTGCTTGCGTAGAACTTGATCTTTCCTATCCACAATCTTTACTGGTTGTTCTTCATATGTGACATCCTCCTTAACTTCCAAGGGTTGAGACTCAAGGACATGGCTCGGGTCTGATACGTATTTCCTCAGTTGAGACACATGAAATACATTATGGACTTGCGATAGAATTGGAGGCAAAGCTAACCGATATGCTCTTTCACCAACTTTACCAAGCACCTCGTATGGACCAATATATCGAGGGCTTAGCTTGCCTTTCATCCCAAATCTCGCAACTCCTTTCGTGGGTGAGACTCGTAAATAGACCTTTTCACCAATTTCAAAGTCTAGAGGCCTTCTTTTGGAATCTGCTCAACTTTTGCTGTGGTCTTGGGCCACCCTTAACCTTTCTCTTATGACCTTCACCTTCCCAATCGTCTTTTCGACCAACTCTGGTGCAGTGATCGTCCTTTCCCCAACTTCGTCCCAACAAACTGGGGATCTGCACTTGAGTCTGTATAGAGCCTCAAATGGTGCCATGCCGATTGCACTGTGATGGCTATTATTGTATGAGAACTTCATCAGCTTCAGCATACTATCCCAGTTTCCTTTAAAATCTAGAGCACAAGCTCTCAACATATGTTCTAAAGTTTGGATGGTCCTCTCCGGCTGTCCATCCGTCTGAGGATGATAAGAAGTACTTATTCTTAGCTCCGTACCTATCGCTTTCTGAAATGTCATCCAAAACTTAGAAGTAAATCTGGAATCACGGTCCGACACAATGCTGACGGGAACTCCATGTAGACTCACAATGTTGTCCACGTACAAGTTCACCAATTTCTCGTACGAGGTACTGTGTGGCATAGCTAGAAAGTGTGATGACTTCGTCAAACGGTCCACTATAACCCAAATCATGTCATCACCACCTTGGGTTCGTGGTAATCCCATCACGAAGTCCATCGTCACATGTTCCCATTTCCATTCAGGAATTTCGAGTGGCATCATCAAACCACCGGTCGTTGATGCTCTGCTATAACTTGCTGACATATTAGACATCTTTCAACATACTCTGCGATAGTTCTTTTCATCCCTATCCACCAATAATTCGTTTTAAGGTCCTTGTACATTTTTGTGCTTCCGGGGTGGATAGACATCCTCGAGTTGTGTGTTTCACGTAGCAATTCTCTCCGAAGTTCATCATTATCTGGTACGCATAACCGATTCTGGAACTATAGACTTCCGTCTTCTCTCAACTGGAAATCTTTTACTGGTCCAGTAGACAGTTTGTCGCAGATTTCTCTCAGTGTTGCATCATCATATTGCGCTCCTTTAATTCTATCTACCATGTCTGGGCTGATAGACAGAGCTGTAAGAACATTCGCCACTGTGTCCACCACATCGAGACCAAACTCCTCAATCTCCCTTTCCAACGGAGACTGTTTGGCGTGACTAGACTTTCGGCTCAACGCGTCTGCCACTCTATTTACTTTAGCCGGATGATAATTGATGGTTAGGTTGTAATCTTTAAGCAATTCTAACCATCTTCTTTGTCGCATGTTAAGCTCTTTCTGCGAGAAAAAATATTTTAGGCTCTTGTGATCCGTGAACACTGCACATTTCTCTCCATACAGATAGTGCCTCCAGATCTTAAGAGCAAATATCACAGCTACGAGCTCTAAGTCATGCGTCGGGTAGTTCTGCTAATATGGTTTCAACTGTCTCGATGCGTATGAAATAACTCGTCCATTTTGCATCAAGACACAACCTAGTCCTTTCTTGGACGCATCACTATAGATCACGAAACCGTCGGTGCCGGAGGGTTGCGCCAACACCGGGGCAGTGGTCAATCTCTTCTTGAGTTCTGCGAAGCTCTGCCCGCATTCAGCAGTCCACTCAAACTTAGTCTTTTTCTGAGTAAGTCAACTCAAGGGAACTGCTATTGTCGAAAATCCTTCAACAAACTTCCTATAGTAGCCTGCTAAGCCTAGGAAGCTTCTGACTTCGGTCACATTTGTAGGTCTTGGCCATTCAGTAATGGCTTCTACCTTCTTAGGATCCACTGAGATCTCGTCCTCCGAAATTACATGACCGAGAAAGGATACACTTCTTAGCCAAAATTCACACTTGGTGAATTTGGCATATAACTTCTGCTGCCTCAAAATTTCCAACACCACTCTTAGGTGTTCTGTATGGGATTGCTCATCGGGAGATAGACCAAGATATCATCGATGAACACCACCACAAACTGATCCAACTATTCTCGGAATACAGTGTTCATCAAGTCTATAAAAGCTGTTGGGGCATTAGTCAATCCAAAAGGCATCACCAAAAATTCATAATGCCCATATCGAGTCCGGAAAGCTGTTTTAGGAACGTCACCTGCTTTCACGAGCAACTGATGGTACCCCTGACGAAGATCAATCTTTGAGAACCATCGAGATCCCTTTAGTTGATCGAATAAATCCTTGATTCTTGGCAGAGGATATTTGTTCTTAATGGTGATTTTGTTCAACTCTCGGTAATCAATACATAATCGCATGCTGCCATCCTTCTTCTTCACAAATAATACTAGAGCTCTCCAGGGTGATACACTGGAGCGAATCAACTTCTTGTCCAACAACTCATTTAGTTGTCCCTTTAGCTCCTTAAGCTCAGCTGGAGCCATTCTGTAAGGTGCTTTGGATATAGGTTCCGCACCAGGAATCAAGTTGATTTCGAACTCCACTTTTCTCAATGGCGGTACTCCCGGCAAATCATCAGGGAATACGTCCTTAAATTCATTGATTACCAGAATTTGATCCATGGAGAGAACTTGTTGCTTCGCGTCCAAAGTATATACCATAAGTCCCTCTGCTCCCTTCTTCAAAGCCTTGAAAGCCTTAATCGCCATCAAATATATTTTTTTTGAGGCTTTCGTTAGCTTGATGTTTCCTTGAACTATCACTTCATTCATTTCGGGATCCTTGACAGTTACTAGCTTCAGCCTGTAGTCGATATTGGCGTGATACTTGGTCAGCCAATCCATGCCCAATATCACATCGAAATCCCTCATCGCGATTGGGACCAATGTAACGGAAAACACCTTCCTATCCAACTCCAATTCACAGTCTTTATACTAGTGGTGTGAAACCAGTACTTGTTCACCAGCTGCCTGCACCCTGAAGGGGGTTTCAAGCACTCGGGTAGACAGTCAAGTCCTTTGACGAATCGCTTAGAGATGAATGAGTGACTCGTTCCACTATCAAACAATACATTTGCGGCACTTTATTAACTAGAATCGCACCTAAACACAAAGAGTGTAGCACATAAAGGTTTTCATTTTATCGCGCTCGCACACACCCAAACCCGAATCATCTTATATCTAAGATCAAATACTTAGACCTATGGATCAGCTTAAGGTCAATATCAAAGCTTAGGACTCTATATGACATAACCTAGGTCTCCGAGGTAGATCTGAAGCCTAGGCTCTGATACAACCTGTAGCGCCCCGGCCCGGACAGCAGACCCGAACCGGTGCACCCGTCGTAGCCTACTGAGAGGACTACAAGACGTCTCATCTCTTGAATACGCGTCATCATTAACGTAAGAGAGCAATCACGGAAACACGTGTAAATAAATCTAAACCATCAAATCTGTACATCAAGACATAATGTAATTACAAAAGGTAATTTGGGTCGCAGCCAACTAAATCCTCAACGAATGAAAGATGGTCAAGATAATAAGGAGCATACTAAAACAAATCCCAAGATAAGCTCTAAACGTCCCATTCAGCTCACTCGCCGTCGTCCTCTATGAATATCATGTCATACTCAGCCTTATCAAGGGATAATGGGGCACATGTCTTGTATAGTTTAAAGATCATAAGTTACGAGCATAACAGAATAAGAACAGTAATTCATAAACATTCAACATTTCACTAACAATCCAGTTACAAATCAATCATACCGTAACGACTCACGTGATGCATGGCATTTCAAAATATGCACTACACTACACAGTCACAAATGATTATGCTTCATTTTCAAAAGCAGTGCAATGCATGTCATAATGTCCGGTCACATAACTTTATACCCTGTGATGGGCCACAGCTTGTCTTTATACCCTGTGACGCATCACAGCTTAACTTTATACCCTGTAATGTGCCACAACTTGTCTTTATACCCTGTGTCACATTACAGCTCACTTTATACCCTGTGATGGTTACAGCTTGTCTTTATACCCTGTAACGTATCACAGCTCATTTCGCAAACTTTATACCCTGTGCCGAGGTACAGATCTTATCAAATCATAATGCAAATGCAAGTGCCATGATGTAAAAATGCACAACTTCTCATCATTCAATCACATTCGTCAACTACAAGCCCCAATTACGTTCTCACCTCCAAACGTATCATCACATGCTCAGGCTTACCTCACATAAACGTTCATACTAAGGATACGAGGAATGAAGTAAACCCTCCTTACACGTTCCATTTGAGCCTTATTGAAGCCTCAAATGTTCATTCTTAACCCCTTAGCTCATTCAAGTTGAAGTCCGATTCAAATACTCTACGAAGTACTCACCGTTGACTTCATCATCCTAAGCCGTGTTCTCAAGACTTATACTAACCTCAATCAGGTCCTAAGAAGTCCCTAAGGTCACCCAAAGGATCCCATAGCTTCCCTCTTTCTTCCCTTAATTTCCCACAAAACAGATGGACGTCAAACCCTGACTTCGATCGATCCACGTCCATATGAGGCACATCGATCTCTCACTCAGCCTACATCGATCGATCGATGTGACGTCGTTCCCTGACATCGATCGATCGATGTCCATCTGGGACACATCGATCTCTCTCTTACCCTACATCAATCGGTCCACGTTCAACTGAAGCACATCAGTCTCTCACCTGCCAGACATCGATCGATCGATGTACGTCAGTCTCTGACATCGATCGATCGATGTCATTGTTTTTCTATAAATTTATCCTGCGATTTCTGTAGAAACTGCAGATCTAAACCCCAAACGATTCCCAACTTCCTTCCAACCATTTCAAGCCTAATCCTCACGATCAATTCATCCTTAATTCACCAAAACAAGATCTTTCATATACAAGTCAAGGATTCAAGCCTAACACTCAAAGTATTCATCAATACAAACCCAAAACCTCATCTTTTCACTCTCCCTTCCCTTCAACCGCAAATAGCAACAAAGTAGGGTTCAAGGAATTGGGATTTGCAGGATTTCACAAAATCAACAACAACAACAAACGGTTTTCAACATATAGTGGCCAAATCTCAAAACCAAACACATAAATCACATCTAGATCCACGGAAAGAAACTACTACATGGTGATCCATATTGATATCAAAAATAGGCCTTTTTCTTTCGCAAATCGTAGGAACTCATAAGAAAGTTACTTGCCTGAGATTACTCGAAGAAGAATCAAAGAACAAACGAGGATTGGATTGAAGATCTTGAGGAATCTTCACCTAGGGTTGGAGAGTCGCCAAGGAATCACTTATGGGAGAAAGGGGAGTCGGTTTCTCTGAATGAATAGAGAAACTGACGTTCTGTCAGTTTTGATATGGAAAAGGGTGGAATTTGGAGTTTCTAAATCATATCCTATTATCTCATTTATCTTAAATAATTTAAATTCTAATAATTAATTCTAAATTAAATACTAATTTAATTCTAATATTTATTCACTCAATAAATACTAATAAATTGAATATTTAATTCTTTATTCGTTACCATTAATTGTCATTAATCTCAATTAATTCTCTTTTATCCCTTAATTATTCTACGGAGGGTGCGGAGCATAACAGATACTCTTAGGTACATATTAAAATACGATTGAACACAATTTCCAAAGGAAGAAAAATACGATTGAACGCCCACATGAGTTTGCTGAAGCGGTAAATGTTATGAGTTATTTTTAGCAAGAGATCTTATGTTTGAAATTAGGCCTTTGTGAATTAATTATGTTATGTTAGAAGATATTTATCCGTATATAATATCAATAGCATGACGACGTTAGTCTTTATGTGTCAGAAAAAAATGTTATGAGAAAATAACAACAATAATAATAATGTATGATTCTATTATAAAATCGAATAATAATATAAATAAAACAAGAGGAAGAGGAAGAAGCAATATATTCTTAATATAAATAAAACAAGAGGAAGAAGCAATATATTCTTCAAATGTGCATCTAATCTCATAAGAAATTGTCCTATTTATATGACATGGAAAATGTAACATCTTCTTATGATTAATACCCACTAACACCATGATCCTTAGTGGGTGTTAATAGCCTTAGTGGGTGTTAATATTTGGACATCCAGTAACCCCACTAACATACATAATAATACACAATACTCCCCCTTGGATGTCCAAATTTTATAAAATATGCCTCGTTAAAACCTTACCAAGAAAAACCCATTGGGATAAAAACTTGGTCGAAGAAAAAAGAGTACACACTCATAAAATTGGTAAGTGTGATACATTGCCTCGTTAAAACCTTGCCAAGAAAAACCCTATGGAATAAAAACTTGGACGAAGGAAAAAGAGTACAGTGTGTATAGTAATCACACTCCCCCTGATGCTGGCAAAAGGTCTTTCAGTTGACGCATTCAAATATTGTAGACCATCTTTCTAAATGTAGTTGCTGGTAGTGCTTTAGTGAACAAATCAGCAAAATTCTTGTTTGATTGTATCTGCTGGATATCAGTGTCGCCATTCTTCTCTAGATCATGAGTGTAGAAAACTTTTGGTGATATATGCTTCGTTCTGTCTCCTTTGATATAGCCATTCTTAATTTGAGCAATACATGCAGCGTTATCTTCAAACAAAATCGTCGGAGTCTTCCTTAGTGAAGATAATCCACAAGATTCTTGAATATGTTGAATCATCGATCTTAACCATACACATTCACGACTCGCTTCATGTAATGCTAAAATCTCAGAATGGTTGGAAGATGTGGCTGTTAATGTCTGCTTCACAGATCTCCATGATATAGCAGTACCTCCACAAGTAAAAACATATCCACTCTGTGATCTTCCCTTATGCGGGTCAGATAGATAGCCCGCATCAGCATATCCCACCAATTGTGACTCAGAATTCTTTGAATAGAATAAACCCATATCTATTGTTCCATGAAGATAGCATAAAATATGCTTGACACCATTCCAATGTCTCTGTGTTGGTGTAGAGCTATATCTTGCTAATAAATTCACTGAGAATGCTGTATCTGGTCTCGAGCAATTTGCAAGATACATTAAAGCACCAATAGCACTAAGATAAGGTACTTCTGGACCTAATAATTCCTCATTATCTTCTGGTGGTCGGAATGGATCTTTCTTTACATCTAATGATCGTACCACCATAGGACTACTCAATGGGTGAGCTTTATCCATATAAAATCTCTTCAAGATCTTCTTCGTGTACGTAGATTGATGAAGAAAGATTCCATTAAGCAAATGCTCAATCTGAAGGCCGAGACAAAATTTTGTTTTTCCAAGATCTTTCATCTCAAACTCTTTCATGAGATAATTAGCAGTTTTGGTAAGCTCTTCAGGAGTTTCAACAAGATTCAAGTCATCAACGTAAACAGCAATTATAGAGAACCCATTTTCAGATCTCTTGATAAATACACATGGACAAATTGGATTATTTACATATCCTTCTTTAATGAGGTACTCACTGAGGCGATTATACCACATCCTGCCAAATTGTTTTAGTCCATACAAGGATCTCTGTAATTTGATTGAGTATAATCCATGTGTCTTTTGATCACATTTTGTAGGCAATTTTAATCCTTCAGGGATCTTCATATAAATATCATTATCTAAAAACCCATATAAGTATGCAGTAACCACATCCATTAGCCGCATATCAAGGTTTGTAGCAACTGCCAGGCTGATTAGATATCGTAATGTTATGACATCAATTACTGGGGAATATGTTTCATCATAATCAAGCACAGGTCTTTGTGAAAAACCTTGTGCAACAAGACGTGTCTTGTATCGCACAATCTCATTTTTCTCATTGCGTTTTCGTACAAAAACCCATTTGTATCCAATAAGTTTTATCCCTTCAGGGGTCTGGACTACAGGTCCAAATACTTTGCGACTTTCTAATGATTTCAGTTCTGCTTGGATTGCATCTTTCCACTTTGGCCAATCAATTCTGTGTCGACATTGTTCAATGGATCTCGGTTCAGGATCCTCATTCACAATTTCACATGCAATACCATAAGCAAAAACATGATCAATAATAACCTTTTGTATATCCCAATTTTCTTCTGAACTTACATAATTCAAAGAGATTTCTTCAAAATTTTGTTCACTTGCTTCTTCAGGAGCAACTTGTTTATCAATTTTAGACTGATCAGTTTCAATTTCTATAGCGCTATCAGGTTGTGAACTTCTTTGCTCTTCTGGAGTATTCTCTTCGGGAGCATTAACTTGTACCCTTCTCTTTCGAGGGTTTTTATCTTTTGCACCGACAGAGCGTCCACGTTTTAGACTTACTTTTGGTATACCATTATCATGTCTTTCAGAGACATCAAGCCGAATCGGTGTATTCATCGCCGGAATGTGGGATTTTGTTATCCTTTTACTATCAGTAAATGCATCAGGCAACTGATTTGCAATATTCTGTAAATGAATTATCCTTCTTACTTCTTGCTCGCATTGATTTGTTCGTGGATCAAGATGAGAAAGTGATGGAACGTTCCATGTAATTTCACGCCGTTCTTCAGGAAACGGTATATTCTCTCCCCCAAACGGCGGGAAAACTTTCTCATCAAAATGACAATCGGCATATCGTGCCTTAAATAAATCACCCGTCAGGGGCTCAATATATCTCACAATAGAAGGAGAATCAAAACCCACGTATATTCCTAAACGTCTTTGAGGACCCAGTTTTGTCCGTTGTGGTGGGGATTTCGGAACATAAATCGCACACCCAAAAATCTTTAAATGGGAAATATCAGGCAGCTGGCCCGATACCATCTGTAGTGGCGAGTATGGTTGAAATGAACTGGGCCTAAGCCGTATTAATGCAAATGCATGCAGAATTGCATGTCCTCATGCTGTCATGGGTAAATTAGATCTTAAGAGCATAGGTCTAGCAATCAGTTGTAAACGTTTTATAAATGACTCTGCCAGGCCATTTTGAGTATGCACATGTGCCACTGAATGCTCAACATCAATCCCAATCGACATGCAATAATCATTAAAAGCTTTAGAAGTAAATTCACCAGCATTATCATGACGAATAGACTTAATCGGATAATCTGGAAATTGTGCTCTTAAGCGTATAATCTGAGCAAGAAGCTTGGCAAATGCTACTGTTCTTGTTGAAAGCAAACTCACATGAGACCATCGTGAAGAGGCATCCAATAAAACCATAAAATATCGAAATGGTCCACAAGGGGGATCAATAGGTCCACAAATATCTCCTTGTATTCTTTGTAAAAATATAGGAGATTCAACATGAACCTTCATCGGAGATGGCCTCTTGATTAATTTCCCTCGTGAACAAGCAACACACACACAATCACGGGGTAAAAGAATCTTCTGGTTCTTTAAAGGATGTCCATGTGAGTTTTGTACAATTCTACGCATCATTACGGATCCCGGATGGCCAAGTCGATCATGCCATAATATGAATAATGTTGGATCATTGAACTTCTGGTTCATCACAGTATTAGATTCTACTGGATGTATAGTCGCATAATACAATCCAGATGAGAAAATTGGGAATTGTTCTTTTACAAGCTTCTGGCCTGATTCTTCGTATGTAATACATAAAAATTCCATATTCCCTTTATTCATAGTTTCAATATGAAAACCATTAAGACGTATGTCTTTGAAACTCAACAAGTTTCGTTTCGACTTGGTAGAAAATAACGCCATATTTATCAATATGGGTGTACCACCTGGTAGTATAATAGTTGCTCTTCCTGAGCCCTCAATCAATGATGTTGTACCCGAAATTGTACTAACATTTGCTTTTGTCAATTGCAATGTCGAAAAGTATTTTCGATCACGAAGAATTGTGTGTGTTGTTCCACTGTCAACCAGACAGATGTCCCTACCATTCATCTTGAATATATGTCTAGCATATACAATTTTCATAGTTAATTTAATTCCACATAAATAGAAACGACAACGAAATTTTATTTATGCAAACAAATAAGTTTAAATTGAAACAAAGTTACATGCTAAGACGTCATAAACAAAATGAAAACTTATCCAAGAAAACATGACTAATAACTAGATATCCTACATAATTATGCTTGACTATTGTTATTTGTAACATCATCCACAAACTGTATTCCATTGCCATCCATACTCGAGCCCATAAGATAATCTTCAAGATCTAAATCATCAAAATGATTGGGGATTGTGTCATCATTATCTGCTATGTTTCCAAAGTCTACAAAATTACTTTGTTTTCCCTTGCCTTTATCCTTCTGGGATGCCTGATAAAGATCAACCAAATGTTTTGGTGTACGGCAAGTACGAGACCAATGCCCGTGAGATCCGCATCGATAACATGTCTCATCGTGATGCTTAGCATTTGCACCATCTTTAGCATCTTTTGCCTTTTCATGCGGCTTTTTATTATTTTCCCACTTCTGGTGGTATGGTGCAAAGCTTTTACCACGGCCATGACCTCTACCGCGGCCACGGCCACGACCACGACCACGACCACGTCCTCTACCACGACCATTAAAAGTTGCATTCGCTTCAGGGAATGGTTTTGACCCGGTCTGGTGAGAAGTGTGATTTTTTATTAACAGTTCATTATTTTGTTCTGCAACTAAGAGACATGAAATGAGCTGGGAATATTTTTCAAAATTTCATTCCCTGTATTGCTGCTGCAGGAGCATGTTTGATGCATGAAAAGTAGTGAATGTTTTTTCTAACATGTCAGCATCAGTAACTTTATCACCACACAAACTCAATTGAGAGACAATAGAAAACATAGCAGAATTATATTCATTGACTGTTTTATAATCTTGCAACCTCATGTGCAACCAGTCATATCGAGCTTTTGGGAGGATAACACTTTTATAATGATCATATCGTTCCTCCAGATTTTTCCACAACCCCGGGGCTCTTTCACCAGAAGGTATTCGGATTTCAGCCCATCGTGGAGATGATGGCGAATGAATATCATGGCTTTAGCCTTATCTTGCTCACTAGCCACAACATCATCCTTAATAGTATGTCCGAGGTTCATGGCCATCAAGTGGATTTCAGCATCAAGAACCCATGCCATGTAATTTCTGCCGAAAATATCAAGGGCAGCAAATTCCAGTTTGGTGATGTTCGCCATTGGTCTGATTTATACATAAAGAAAATATATCAGAAGATGATATATCCAATCAAAACTACAGGTTTGATTTATATGTTTCGGGCATAATAAATAGATCATAAGATCTACAAAGAAAAAATATTATCAACATGAAACAGCCATCATTAAATAACCATATTCGGTATTTTAGTCACACAGTCCAAATATCCAAAACGAATAGTTTACCAAGCATAGAAAAAGACCCAATAGGCCATATTTCAAAAATCATCTATGCCTTCAGTGTTCTACACAGCTAAAACTGAAAATTATTTTTAGGTCGTACAGAAACACCTACATGTCCTAAGTTAATTTAAACTCTTCGGAAAAAATGTAGGAAATGACAATAAAGTACGGAAGGTAGCCACTACAGCGTTAAATCACAATAACATACATATAATCCAGTTGTAAAAAGAGAACAACATGTAAACAGAAAATGCTACCAAAACCCAGATCATTTTCTGTGAACTCCCAAATTCAAACAGGAAAATGCATGGAGTCATTTCTATCGACATTAAAGTTGGATTCTATAAATTTCTTTGGATTCTTCAAAGATAAGTAATTACAGTTAAGTTCAGCCATATCTCACTAGTGCATGTGTCCGTTGTCAACAGATAACTTAGTTTGAATATTGTACCAAAAGGAACTATTGGCCGGCAATGCGTATAGTATATACCCAGCCTCCTGAGCAAATTCTAAAAGGCGGAAAAGAAAACATTTTCTGCATGTCAAACTTCAACAAATACAATTCATGCAAGTTTGTAGACTATAAGTAAACATTTTCATTCATGTACCTCTCGGCCATTTTGTTTTTTCCGAGTTGCAAAACAAAAACAAAAACAATTCTTACCACGATGGATCTTCTATAGCAGGTAAAGCTTCGTGCTGATAACGTATTATAAAATCGAATAATAATATAAATAAAACAAGAGGAAGAAGCAATATATTCTTAATATAAATAAAACAAGAGGAAGAAGCAATATATTCTTCAAAGGTGTATCTAATCTCATAAGAAATTGTCCTATTTATAGGACATGGAAAATGTAACATCTTCTTAGGATTAATACCCACTAACACCATGATCCTTAGTGGGTGTTAATAGCCTTAGTGGGTGTTAATATTTGGACATCCAGTA
>AP025044.1:34108383-34124349 GCA_036186865.1 Eustoma russellianum
TAAAAATGCTGATTGTGGTCCTGAAAGATGGAAAGGCTCTAAAGTGGCGGCTCTCTTTCTTGACTTGGTCAATGGATTTGAAATATTATTAAAAGTGTTGGTCTTTTCTCTCTAAATTTCAGTCTTTTCATAATTCTATCAAATCAAATCTAAGAAGACAAACGTTATAATGACAGATGAGTAATCATTATTTATTTATAAACTAATATGATAAAAAAATTGATACATAATAGTAATAAATATATAAAAACGGTACGCCTATGTTATTACATTTTTATTTATTAATAAATAACTAATACGATTTACTAGCGATGAAATTTACCAAGAATTTGAAGCTACAAATATTGACACATTTTACCTTGCAGAAAATATATCTCTCCCATCACTTTTTACTGAATTATCTGGTTCACACCTAAAAAGGGAAAAATAATCCCAGAATAAAATAATGATAATAAAAATAGAAAAAACAAAACAAGACATACCCACTTACGAAAATATTATTGTAGTTTTGAATTATGTTTTCTGGAGTGAGGAAAAGCTGAAAGTCTTAAGGCTTCTCTAATACACCAAAGGTTGCACTTCTGGAGCAAAAGCCCAATGACCCTAGCAGGGTGGTCTTTTACTGTCCGAGCTCCAAAGAGTTCCGTAAAGAATACAAATATGGACCTCAGCGACCTATTAGATTGGCAAGGCATTGACCTAGACACCCATACAAGGTGTCTAGTGCAAACTGAGTCAGCAACTCTCTGACCTAATTGTTCCGAATATAATGGCATAGTCATTACTGTCTCAGCCAGCAGTTAAGCACCCACGCTATCCATGTCTTGGTTTGAACCTGTGTCTCTCTGTAGTAATGTCCCAACCTGAGTACCAACTGAGTTATGATAGTACACCAAAAGTTGCACTTGAATCTTCTGCAAGGGGCCCCTTTTCCACACTTTGAAGAATAGCATTGAAAAAATCAACACTCTATAAAAGGGCACGGAGAAATTCACACAACTCCATTGAAGCAGAATGAGAAATCAAAAGTGTGATTTAACAAATTTACCATCACCAATTATCATTGATATTGTATCAAGATTACCACCCAAAGATATAGCCCGAGGCCGCTGCATTTGCAAGACATGGAACAACCTCGTATCATACCCTGAATTTATGAATCTCCAGTTATCAAGATCAACACCATGCTTTATAGTGAACAATCTTTCCTCAAGCCCACCTGAATCCAATTATTTCACTCTTGTAGAATTCCAAGATGACCCAGAACGCCGTCATGAACTTCGTAAAGTCCCTGGAATCCAATTCCAGGTCCCTAAAGCAAACCATGATGCAGAAATGAAAATTGTTGGTGTTGTCAATGGTTTGGTTTGCCTGTGTGAATCCAGGAACCCCCGCGATATTCTTTACATATGGAATCCAATTACTACAGAACTGATTACTTTCCCAGTACCCGAATTCCCTGAATCATCAGATCAAAATAGATCAAGGTATGGATTTGGATTGTCTTTGAAAAAAAGGGAATATAAGGTCGTTCGGATTTTACAAAAGGTGGGAGTTTCGGGTGCGGTACGAAAATCTGATTGCCATATTTACACACTTGGAACAGGGTCCTGGAGAGACATTAGGAATTTGGGACCCCAGGGTTTTATCAGGGAGCATGTTGTCTTCCTGGAGGGCAATCTTCATTACGTTACTGAAGATGGAGCCGACGTACTTTATTGTGTAGATCTTGAGAAAGAGACGCTGAAATCATTTCCTTCTCCTCCATTGAATTTTGATTATCGTAAAGTGACCATTAATATGTACAATGGCTGTCTCTGTGTCTGTGACAACACTGGAGAGTTTGATGTTCAGGTTTGGGTGATGATGGAGTACGGGGTGGAGAAATCATGGACTAAACTACTTGAGATTACAGAAGATCCTATCGGTAATCTTGGGAACTACTTTAGTGATGTTTATTTTGTCAGAGTTTTCGTGGATGGAGAAATTTTGATACTATTGGGGAGCACTGTGATGTTTTTCCGTTTGTCTGACGGAGAAACATGGGATGTTGATTCGCGAGAACTTGTTACGCCTTGTCAACCAAGAATTGGGTACGAGGAAGGACCTTGGGATGTTCCTACTTTTCAAGCTGTGGAGTTTGTCCCGAGCTTTGTTTCACTTAAGGACACAGGGGAACATATGCTAACAGTCATGTGAATCAAGATCACAAGGGAAACAGATGACCAAGTTATTCTAGTGTAATTTCCATTACTTGAATATGGTATTGTGTTGAGCATAACCATTTCCGACAGCATTATATTGAGTATAATATAGTGTTGTATTGATTATAATATTTACTGATTATTCACCAAATAAGTGAAGCCTTTTCCTTTTTCACCTCTCTTGAGCAGATATCATATTTTTGTATTGAATTATGAATATGTTAAATTATTTATATATGTGGATAAACTTGTCTTTCATTTTCCTCCTCTGGTTTCCTTTTCAGATTAGTGACTCATTGTGCATTTCTACCTGTGACGTTTATGCACTAGTATATCTGCTTCAATTGTTTTTTGAATAGAGCCCCTCTACAGCCTCATATCAGTCAGAGGATGTGACGTTGTTTACTCATCACAACAACAATATTATCACATTGCTTTAGAGGCTTCTACTTATAGTCAGGTAGAGAGGGTCGCACGTACGCAATCATACTCATGTGTTAGAAACACCCAGATGTTATGTAATGATGCCCATAATGAAAATTACGTCAAATTGTATCGATCCACTGCTACTTCACAATATAAAAAATGCATCCATGTCACGTTGTTTACTAAAAGAGCAAAATTTGAATTTATGTACCGCAAAACGTGTGCTCTCCTAGACAATCCAATTCTTTTGTTATGTGATAATCCCAGTGCACAAACATATGAAGACATATTTTTCTTTCAGGTTATATATTTTAAGCTGGTCTTGTAGCGCCCCGTTCCTGAGCCATAACTTCGGGAACAGTGCACCCCTGCATAGTCTACTATGAGAACTACAAGGCGTTGTTCTGTTATAATAGTTTGTAAAAGCAATGGAATGAAGGTTGTGTATTTTGGGATCAAAGATGAAAGTGAAATGGTGTTGGAATAAAAACAGCATGAGACCCGGTACCATTAGGGTAAGGCAAAGCAGACCCATACCCCTACTTGGACTGTAGCATCAGAGTAGGCTTAGGTCTAAGTTGGGACCATAGCTACTAAGAAATGAATTACAGTAGTATGATAGTTACTAAGAGACAAATTATATTAGAAGGATAGATGTTAGGAAATGATCTATGAGCGTTATGATCAGTAGAGTTTAGTGAAGGATATTGAGCAAAAAAGTTTAGAGTCTATGGTTAAGATGATGAATCGAAGTTACTAAAACAGGTCCAAGATATTAGCCTTACTAGAGATGTTGATTGATTATGATGAGTGTGCAATAACATAACAAATATAGTGGAATGATATATCACTGCAAAAAAAATCGTGGGTTAATTGTTGACTCCTTGGAACATCTAGTTAATTGACTTGAATCTAGTAGGTTTGAATTGAAATAGAATAGGCTTTAACAAGTAGTAGTTGTCTTTCTTGTGATATAGGTTAAAATTAGCGGTTTAAACAACCAAGTAAAGAGATACAGTAGGTCAGAGTGGCGCACGGAAGCATGATGAATTAGAACACATTAAGTCGATCAATAATTAGTGGGTCATGCTAGGATTGGACAACTTAAGTTAAAGAGTTTGTCATGAGCAGACAAATGATAGACTTATAAGAAAGTGTACATAGGAGATCTTATCCGAATATAAAGAGGATCTATAGAAATTATATGAAATATTGGACTAGTATATCTTTTGTCAAGCAGATAAATATTTCATGTAAGCACGTACATCAAGGTATACATATATTTTATGGGACTTCAAAATTTTGTTTTCGAAAATACCGTATTGAGTCTTTTTTTATAGTCTACTAAACTTTACAAAGCTAAATTCCTTTCTGTACTTGTATATCAACGTAGTAAAAAAAAAAATCAATACTTTTGATGATCTTAAAAAAAAAAAACTTTTAAAATATTGATTTTTTTTCTTTTGAAAAACAATGTGTTTATATATATTTCTTATATAATATTTCAAATTTTCATTTTATTACATCTATTTTAGTCAAAATTAATTTTACTTGTCGACTATCAATATCACGAGCATTTTACTCATTTAAGCATTTTCGAAGTTATTTATCTGCTTGCGATGAACTTACTTAAATTTTTGGGCATCAAAAATAAAAAAAAAGTTTTCAAAAAAAAAATATATTTTTATATTTTCCATAGAAAAGAGGGATAACACATTCAAATCGTTTTATTAAACCTTACATTGTGAGTTACAACTGTTTTAATACGATTTTACCGAACTACTTCTGTAAACAAGTTATATTATTATTTTATAAGAGGTCACTTGAGACTCTGCTTTGTGAACATATGTATATACTATCTTGGTTTCGGTGTTTACAAAAATTAGAATAGATATTATTTTAAAGCTATATTCCGAACTATAGCTACATAAGCTACGTTTTTATTTGAAGAAAAACATGTCCATACACATATTTCGTATATTAGGCTATTGATGATATACACAAAGGAGTAAGGATACGATCATAAAGTTAGTTCGTAGGTATATAAGAATTGATTTTGGAGAACTTGATTCTACACCGAAGAAGTGTAATGATTAACATATTAGAATATTCGATGGATATTTAGCTTGGTTATGTATCTAAGAGATGGAACTTATATGATGAATTTAAGAATTCGGAATTGTAGATTACAATTATATAAGTTGAATGATACACACTAAGTGGTATAAGTAGAACTAAGGGCCTAACAATCTAAAAGTAAGGATGATATGATGATATTCGTGACGTATATCGGGTGAATATATTACGTGGGACTACGCTAAGCTATGAACCACGTAATACGTAAGTTTCGAGGACGAAACTTTTTGTAAGGGGGATAGATTGTTGTAACCGCTAATTTATATAAAAGAAAAGAAAAGAGTTAAAAAAATTAAATGCAAAAAAAATAATTAAAAAAAAATTAATTAAAAAAAAAATAGAAAGAGTAACCGTTAGTCGTGGGGGGCATAACTCCCCCACTGACTGATTTTCATAAATCATGCCCCATGAAATCCTCCCCTTTGACCCCAACTTTATCCTCTTAATGTATAAAAAAAGAGAGAAAAGAATTTTCCTTTATTAATCCCCTTCCCCTCACACTCTAAACATTCTGCACACACAAAAATTCACCCGATAAAATGAAAAGAGAGGGAGAGAAGGAGAGAAAGGAGGAAGAGGAAGAAGAAATTATTCCAACACCAAACCTAAGTAGTCGTAGAAATAATATACCCGGAATAGAGGTAAGTATCCTTTCCTTCTACTTAGGATTTTTATCACAATTTTTATTAAATATATGTATTATGCATGGATTTTGGTGGTCTCGCGAAATAAAATATATATATATATATACACACACACACATATACGGCCTTCGCATTATACATACATGCATACATTCTTGTTTTTGGTTTCGTTATGCATATATATATATATATATATATATATATATATATATATATATATATATATATATATATATATGAAGTCTCCAAAAAAAAAGACTATAAAGATATTTAAACAAATTTACCATTTTTTTTATATATATTAATTGAGAAATTATACACACATATATATATATATATATATCTAAATTATGTTTGTAATATATATGTACGGAAATGCATTGTTCCAGAGAAAAAAAAAAGAATCTCATATTTATAGATATAGTGTTTTGGACTAGAATCATTAATATACAAGAATATACAAACTGTTATACATATATATATATATATATATATATGAACATTTTCGGTAATTATATATATGTATATACTCACTAGTTTTTTTTAAATATATATATATATATATATATATATATACACACACACAAAGACATTAAAACTGTTTGTTTTGTTTATGTAGTACAGTCACAATTTTCTGTTCAAGTTTCATATATATGTACATATATAAATTAAATTTCAGATTTATATGTTTGTATATAAAATTTCCGTTTTCAGAATTTTATATGCCTAGATATTAAACTGTTTGAAATTATAATTTATATATACAATTTTCGGCCTATCATGATTCCTATGTAATCAATATTGAACTGTTTTAGGAATTGTTTTATATATAGTAAAATGTTTAGAGAATTAAGTGCATGTGCATTCATAAGTGGTTTTGAGATTTACGTAAACTGTTTTTTTTAAAACATGCACACTGATGTAAATTTACATTATTCTCGGGTTTTATTTTGTTATGTAGAAATTTTTTGGATTTTAAATTGTTTAAAATCATATAAATGGTTTTGAAAGGGTTTATATATATATATATGAAATTTTCCGGGCTTAAGAAAAAAATATAGAGTAATATATAAAATGGTTGGATAATTGTAGTGAAGGAATAAGTGTAATTCAAAAGAGAAAGAATTTGTGGTGTAAATGTGAACTTGAAGAGACAAGTTAATAAACAAATAATTAACTTACAGGTTCAAATTTTGAAGATTCCAGAAGATAAGTTGGATATGTAGAAGCAAGGACTTTTATGGTTATATTATGATAGCCTTCTTCACGTTCGAGCATAGAGTAAGAAAGCTAAGTGACCGATTCGAAGTAAGTGGTCTATCTATGCTCGTTATACTGTCATGCATCAGAGGTAAATAGTCTATTTGTGTTCGTTATGTTGTCATTCATCAAATGCAAGTGGTCTATTTATGCTCGTTATGTTTATCATGCATCAGTGTGTTATTGTTGCATATCTGTAATTGAATTTCCTCTATATGTGAATTGTGTGCATATGTGATATATGTATTTACATGTGAACTGTGTGTATGTATGAGTGTGGATACACCAGATTAAATGAAGATGAGAAGAACAAAAATGAGAATGAAAATGAAAGTGAGATGAAAGAAAAGAGAGTCGGGCCAGGCAGGCCGTCGAGCCGGGCCGATTGGCCAACGGGCCGGTGGCGGTGGCAGGCCTCGACCCAGAACATGATATAAATGTAACTTAATTAATAGTAATAATTATAGGAAAATATAAATAAATATCAGAAAATTAGAAATAAATTCCAGAAATAACTGAACCTAGATTCGAGTGCCGGAGGATGGTGAGGATGGGCCAGGGGCCTCAGACGATTGTGTTGTTTGCATTCATGGCACGTGCATTTGCATGATGGTGGGTCGTGACGTACGGGTCACGGGCGCTCAGGATGGTGTACGGTGGCGGGGCCAAGTACACTCAGGATGGTGACTGTGGGTGGGTACGACCCACAGCCACTCAGTTAGGACCCGGGTTCATGCATTGCATGGTGGAGACATTCTACAATGGAATCCGAATTCATAGCGTTGGGTTCTGCAGGTAAAGAAGCGGAATGGCTGAGAAATCTATTATTGGATATAGAGTTGTGGCCACGACCGATGCCAGCCATTTCTTTACACTGTGATAGCCAAGCAACGATGTCTAGAGCTTATAGTAAAATCTATAACGGGAAATCTAGACATGTCAGCCTTAGGCATGATTATGTAAGGCATTTAATTATGGATGGTGTAATAGCCATTGCATACGTCAGATCCTGCAATAACCTGGCGGATCCGTTGACAAAGAGCCTATCAAAAGACTTGGTACAGAGTACATCTTTAGGGATGGGATTGAGACGTATGGGATAAGTTCACTTGTGATAGAAACCCAACCTTGTCTAGCATACCACTAGCCAAAGGTTCAATGGGTAACAACAAGTCACAAAGTGAGGTATTAAAGCACTACGATTGATCTTTAAAGAATCAAGCCGCATGATATTGATCTTTAAAGAATTGGAATGTTAGTGTTAAAGGAGGGTGAGTGTTAAAACACTCTTAATGAAGGATTAAGAGGGATTATCTTAATCTTCACCTATATGAACATAGGAAGTGGTGCCACTTCGACAAGCAATGATCTTGAAATGTTCATGAATACTAGGGGTAGCACAAGGCCATAAAGTGCAGTTTAAAATGGACTTCGGTTGAAAGTGTGGTTTCATGTGTATAATGTTTCCGGTTCTAGCACATAGGAATCTGATTCAAGGCTTGTTAGCTATCATGATTTCGTTAGAACTTTGAGATGTTATACTAATAAGAGGTTCAAATCGAAAGATACTTCTTAAATGCATGAAATGTCATAAGTTGCTTTACAAACTAAGTGGGGGATTGTTATAATAGTTTGTAAAAGCAATGGAATGAAGGTTGTGTGTTTTGGGATCAAAGATGAAAGTGAAATGGTGTTGGAATAAGCAAGAATAGCTTGATTCATGACTTGGATCGATCCATGTATCAAATGGATAGATCCATGTGGCTAGAAAATGAAGTTGAGTATTCTGCCGGACATAGATCGATTACATCGATCGATCGATGTATACATCGATCGATCGATGTACTCTTGGTGCAGAGGTGAAACTTTCTGTCCAACATAGATCGATCACATAGATCGATCGAAGTGACTTCGATCGATCGATGTGACAGATCGATGTTGGCCAGAATAAAGTTGGAAGCTACTGTGAGACATCGATCGATAATTCGATCGATCGATGGTCACATCGATCGATACATCGATCGATCGATGTGCCAGCAGGTGCAACTTTTCATCCAAAGTTGCAACTTTTGCACCTTGAAACTTCCTCCAACCACCAGGCAACGTCTTTCTGGAGTTTAAGAGCCTATAAATAGGCTATTAACACCCATTTTGAAGACTACTCTTGCTACATATAACAATCGTAAGGAATATTTGAAGATGGATTCAAAGACGTTTCTGAACCAAGAGAGTGTGTAAACACGCCTTAAGTCAAGTTTATTGGTGATTTGCTCTCTTATTGTTGTCTTTCTAAAGGTTGTGTGTTTTGGGATCAAAGATGAAAGTGAAATGGTGTTGGAATAAGCAAGAATAGCTTGATTCATGACTTGGATCGATCCATGTATCAAATGGATAGATCCATGTGGCTAGAAAATGAAGTTGAGTATTCTGCCGGACATAGATCGATTACATCGATCGATCGATGTATACATCGATCGATCGATGTACTTTTGGTGCAGAGGTGAAACTTTCTGTCCACCATAGATCGATCACATAGATCGATCGAAGTGACTTCGATTGATCGATGTGACAGATCGATGTTGGCCAGAATAAAGTTGGAAGCTACTGTGAGACATCGATCGATACTTCGATCGATCGATGGTCACATCGATCGATACATCGATCGATTGATGTGCCAGCAGGTGCAACTTTTCATCCAAAGTTGCAACTTTTGCACCTTGAAACTTCCTCCAACCACCAGGCAACGTCTTTCTGGAGTTTAAGAGCCTATAAATAGGCTATTAACACCCATTTTGAAGACTACTCTTGCTACATATAACACACAAGCATACTACTTTCTTCTTCCATATTCAAAACACTTTTGCTTTAGAAAGTTCATTGTTTTCTCTATTCTACTTGCTGAGAATAAGAGATAGTTGGCTATTGTATCCTAGGAGGAAGTTTGCCTATAACCCTGCAGCATCTAGTGGGGGCAAATATTCCTTACGGAGAGTGTGTAAACACGCCTTAAGTCAAGTTCATTGGTGATTTGCTCTCTTATTGTTGTCTTGCTTCCTTAATTTTCATAACAATCGTAAGGAATATTTGAAGATGGATTCAAAGACGTTTCTGAACCAAGAGAGCATGAAGCTTGATCGTTTCGATGGCACTAATTATCTTCGATGGAAGGACAAAATGTTGTTCCTCCTGACTGCACTTCAGATTGGGTACTGTCTCGACCCAAATCTGAAGGATTTGCCAACTCCAATAGAAGAGGACTCCGAGAAGGTCAAGACTGCTTGGAGGAAGAGACATGAGGATAATATGCTTTGCCGCGGGCATATCCTCAACAACTTGTCAGATCGTATCTACGATCTGTTCACGGCAACGTCATCACCGAAGGAGATATGGAACGCCTTGGAGTTCAAGTACAACAACAAAAAACAAGGCGCAGACAAATTCCAGGTGATGAGGTATTTTAATTTTAAGATGGTTGAAAATATTTCAGTCATGGACCAAGTGCACGAGTTGCAGGTCATTGTGTCCAAACTGAAAGAGTTGGGTGTTGAAGTTTCCGAGGCATTACAAGTAGGAGGGATCATTTCTAAGCTTCCTCCTAGTTGGAATGACTACAGGAAGAAATTACTACACTCAACTGAGTCTTTTTCCCTTGAACAACTTCAAAAGCACCTGCGAATTGAAGAAGAGACGAGGAGTCTTGTAAAGAGACATGTCTCTGACGATGCACCTAGAGTGCATTATGTCAAAGGGAAAGCAGGGGTTTCGGTTGGAAACAAAAGGAAGAACTCCGATTATTCTGAATCCACTGACAAAGCAGAATCCAAGAAGGGTAAGAGATGTTATAATTGTGGTAAGAAAGGACATCTCAAGAAGGACTGTTGGTTTCGTAAGAAACCAAAACAGGGCGGTAGTTCTCAAAATGTCAACAATGCAAATATGGTAGATCTTGGAACCGATCAGCTGGTTGCAATGGTCTCCAGTTTGCATGTTGGTATGGTAACAGAACTTCATATGGCTACGAACGAGATCACAAGTGATTGGTGGTTCGATTCGGGTGCAACAGTGCACGTGTGCAACAACAAGGATCTATTCAAGACCTACCATGTTGTGAATGAAAGCCAACAAGTTCTTATGGGAAACCGCAGCGCCACAAGAGTCTTGGGTAAAGGTAGTATAGAGTTAGACTTTACTTCTGGTAAGAAGTTGTTATTAGTCAACGTACTACATGTACCCGAGATTTCTAAGAATCTTGTTTCTGCTAGTCTTGTTTGTAAGAGTGGATTCAAGATTGTAATGGAGGGGGACAAGATTATATTGTCCAAGAATGGTATCTTTGTCGGCAAGGGTTATGCTTGCGACGGGATGTTTAAATTGAGTATCAATAAAAATTCCGCAGTTTCTGTTTACTCTATTGATTCTTCTTTTTCATTTTGGCATGATAGACTTGCACATGTTAGTAATACAACTATTAAGTTCATGTCTAAGCATGCCTTAATTTCATGTAAAGATGAAAATGAAAGAACATGTGAAGTATGCATACAAGCTAAAATGACAAAGAAGCCGTTTCCGAAAGTCGAGCGGAAAACTGAACTTTTAGAACTTGTTCATTCAGATATTTGTGAATTGAACGGAGTTTTAACCCGAGGAGGAAATCGATATTTCATTACTTTCATTGATGATGCCTCTAGATATACTTACGTATATTTACTAAGGCATAAAGATGAAGCCTTTGACATGTTCAAAGTCTATAAAATGGAAGTTGAAAATCAGTCGGGATTGAAAATCAAAGTTCTAAGGAGTGATCGTGGTGGTGAATACTTTCCTCTTGAATTTAATCAATTCTGTGAGGAGAATGGTATCATACACCAGAAAAGTGCTCCATACACTCCTCAACAGAACGGTTTGGCTGAAAGAAAGAATAGGAGTTTAGTTGACATGCTAAATGCAATGTTAATAAACTCTGGTTTGCCAAAGAATTTATGGGGAGAAGCCTTGTTAACGGCCTGTCATATTCATAATAGAATTCCTTCTAAGAAGTTTAAAGTTTCTCCATATGAAATATGGAAGAAACAAAGACCAAATCTAAGTTATCTTAGAGTTTGGGGTTGTCTAGCCTATTATAGAGTTCCGGATCCGAAAAGGACTAAGTTGGGGCCAAGAGCTCTTAAAGGTATCTTTATTGGATATGCCGAAAACTCTAAAGCATATAGGATTCTAGATTTAGAATCCAATGTGGTTGTTGAGTCTAGAGACGTTGAGTTTCTTGAGAATAAATTCTTGAGAACAGATTCAAATCTAAGCTCAACAAGTGAGAATTTGAATGAACCTATTGTTGGAGATTTCTCTAATGATCCTTCTAGTGCTGTTGATGAAAATCGAGGTTCTCCAACTGAGGTTAGGAGAAGTCAACGTGCTAGAAAGGAAAAGCATTTACATCCAGACTTCATTTCTTCGCAATCCATTACTTTCTTAGTTGAGGGTAATAGGACAAAGGTGTTTAATCAAATACCTATTGTACTAAGCGTAGAAGATGATCCAAAATCCTATAAGGAGGCGATGCAATCGAGAGATGCATCATTTTGGAAGGAAGCTATCGATGATGAGATGAGTTCGTTATTGTCTAACAATACGTGGGTTCTCACTGATTTGCCTCCGAGTTCCAAAGCAATTGGTTGTAAATGGGTATTTAGAAGAAAATATAATTCGGATGGTTCACTTCAAACTTTTAAGGCTAGATTAGTAGCCAAAGGTTTTAGACAACGAGAAGGGATAGACTATTTTGACACATATGCTCCTGTAGCAAGAATAACGTCCATTAGAGTGTTGATAGCATTAGCATCCATAAATAACTTGGTTATTCATCAAATGGATGTTAAGACTGCATTTCTCAATGGTGATTTAGACGAAGAAGTCTATATGGAACAACCGGAAGGTTTTGTACTTCCGGGAAATGAGCACAAAGTGTGTAAATTGATAAGGTCATTGTATGGATTGAAACAAGCTCCGAAACAATGGCATGAAAAGTTTGACACTTCCATTTTGAAGGATGGTTTCCGACATAATGGTGCAGATAAGTGTGTATATTCCAAGTTTACAGACAAATATGGTGTCATTATTTGTTTGTACGTGGATGATATGCTCATTATCAGTACTAATATGGAAGGAGTAAATGAGACTAAGAAGTATTTAACTTCACAATTCCAAATGAAAGATTTGGGTGAGGTAGATACTATCTTAGGGATTAAGGTGTCCAAACATAGTGGGGGTTTTGCTCTTTGTCAATCTCATTACATAAACAAAGTGTTGAACAAGTTCAAACACTTGGAGATTAAAGAAGCAAACACACCATTCGATGCTTCATACAAATTGACTGGACATACCGGTAGAGCGGTAGCTCAGTTGGAATATGCTAGTGCAATTGGTAGTTTGATGTATGCTATGCATTGCACTAGACCGGATATTGCCTTTGCGGTGTGTAAGTTATCAAGGTATACTAGTAATCCTAGTATAGACCATTGGAAGGCAATCGAGCGAGTACTTGGGTACTTGAAAAAGACTATGGATTATGGATTGTTCTATAGTAATTTTCCAGCTGTGTTAGAAGGTTATACTGATGCTAGTTGGATAACTAGTGTTGGTGATAACAAATCTACTACGGGTTGGATATTTACTTTGGGTGGTGGTGCTGTTTCTTGGGCTTCAAAGAAACAGACATGCATAACTCATTCTACAATGGAATCCGAATTCATAGCGTTGGGTTCTGCAGGTAAAGAAGCGGAATGGCTGAGAAATCTATTATTGGATATAGAGTTGTGGCCACGACCGATGCCAGCCATTTCTTTACACTGTGATAGCCAAGCAACGATGTCTAGAGCTTATAGTAAAATCTATAACGGGAAATCTAGACATGTCAGCCTTAGGCATGATTATGTAAGGCATTTAATTATGGATGGTGTAATAGCCATTGCATACGTCAGATCCTGCAATAACCTGGCGGATCCGTTGACAAAGAGCCTATCAAAAGACTTGGTACAGAGTACATCTTTAGGGACGGGATTGAGACGTATGGGATAAGTTCACTTGTGATAGAAACCCAACCTTGTCTAGCATACCACTAGCCAAAGGTTCAATGGGTAACAACAAGTCACAAAGTGAGGTATTAAAGCACTACGATTGATCTTTAAAGAATCAAGCCGCATGATATTGATCTTTAAAGAATTGGAATGTTAGTGTTAAAGGAGGGTGAGTGTTAAAACACTCTTAATGAAGGATTAAGAGGGATTATCTTAATCTTCACCTATATGAACATAGGAAGTGGTGCCGCTTCGACAAGCAATGATCTTGAAATGTTCATGAATACTAGGGGTAGCACAAGGCCATAAAGTGCGGTTTAAAATGGACTTCGGTTGAAAGTGTGGTTTCATGTGTATAATGTTTCCGGTTCTAGCACATAGGAATCTGATTCAAGGCTTGTTAGCTATCATGATTTCGTTAGAACTTTGAGATGTTATACTAATAAGAGGTTCAAATCGAAAGATACTTCTTAAATGCATGAAATGTCATAAGTTGCTTTACAAACTAAGTGGGGGATTGTTATAATAGTTTGTAAAAGCAATGGAATGAAGGTTGTGTGTTTTGGGATCAAAGATGAAAGTGAAATGGTGTTGGAATAAGCAAGAATAGCTTGATTCATGACTTGGATCGATCCATGTATCAAATGGATAGATCCATGTGGCTAGAAAATGAAGTTGAGTATTCTGCCGGACATAGATCGATTACATCGATCGATCGATGTATACATCGATCGATCGATGTACTCTTGGTGCAGAGGTGAAACTTTCTGTCCAACATAGATCGATCACATAGATCGATCGAAGTGACTTCGATCGATCGATGTGACAGATCGATGTTGGCCAGAATAAAGTTGGAAGCTACTGTGAGACATCGATCGATACTTCGATCGATCGATGGTCACATCGATCGATACATCGATCGATCGATGTGCCAGCAGGTTCAACTTTTCATCCAAAGTTGCAACTTTTGCACCTTGAAACTTCCTCCAACCACCAGGCAACGTCTTTCTGGAGTTTAAGAGCCTATAAATAGGCTATTAACACCCATTTTGAAGACTACTCTTGCTACATATAACAATCGTAAGGAATAATTGAAGATGGATTCAAAGACGTTTCTGAACCAAGAGAGTGTGTAAACACGCCTTAAGTCAAGTTTATTGGTGATTTGCTCTCTTATTGTTGTCTTTCTAAAGGTTGTGTGTTTTGGGATCAAAGATGAAAGTGAAATGGTGTTGGAATAAGCAAGAATAGCTTGATTCATGACTTGGATCGATCCATGTATCAAATGGATAGATCCATGTGGCTAGAAAATGAAGTTGAGTATTCTGCCGGACATAGATCGATTACATCGATCGATCGATGTATACATCGATCGATCGATGTACTCTTGGTGCAGAGGTGAAACTTTCTGTCCAACATAGATCGATCACATAGATCGATCGAAGTGACTTCGATCGATCGATGTGACAGATCGATGTTGGCCAGAATAAAGTTGGAAGCTACTGTGAGACATCGATCGATACTTCGATCGATCGATGGTCACATCGATCGATACATCGATCGATCGATGTGCCAGCAGGTGCAACTTTTCATCCAAAGTTGCAACTTTTGCACCTTGAAACTTCCTCCAACCACCAGGCAACGTCTTTCTGGAGTTTAAGAGCCTATAAATAGGCTATTAACACCCATTTTGAAGACTACTCTTGCTACATATAACACACAAGCATACTACTTTCTTCTTCCATATTCAAAACACTTTTGCTTTAGAAAGTTCATTGTTTTCTCTATTCTACTTGCTGAGAATAAGAGATAGTTGGCTATTGTATCCTAGGAGGAAGTTTGCCTATAACCCTGCAGCATCTAGTGGGGGCAAATATTCCTTACGGAGAGTGTGTAAACACGCCTTAAGTCAAGTTCATTGGTGATTTGCTCTCTTATTGTTGTCTTGCTTCCTTAATTTTCATAACATGTTCAAACTTCTTACACGTCAGAAATAACGTAGAAATTTTTCGTAAAAACGATAATTAAAGTCCAAATCAAATTTATAATAATCCCAATACAAAAATAAATCAAATGTTTAGGGCTGACGAAACCCAATACATCACACAGATTTCTAAAACTCTTACATAAAAGAAATAAATCTGGTAATCCATCAAATGTCCCTAAATGTCTGGAAAAATTTCACTTTCCTCAGCTAACACCTTCGGACTCGTCTTCCATAAA
>AP025044.1:34124359-34142287 GCA_036186865.1 Eustoma russellianum
TAGAAATTTTTCGTAAAAACGATAATTAAAGTCCAAATCAAATTTATAATAATCCCAATACAAAAATAAATCAAATGTTTAGGGCTGACGAAACCCAATACATCACACAGATTTCTAAAACTCTTACATAAAAGAAATAAATCTGGTAATCCATCAAATGTCCCTAAATGTCTGGAAAAATTTCACTTTCCTCAGCTAACACCTTCGGACTCGTCTTCCATAAAATTGCAGTCAAAATCTGGCTCACCTGTGGAGGGAATTGTAGTAGGGGTGAGTGATTGGGAAATCACCCGTAGGTTACCCGTCTTTTCTCAGAAAGGAACCATACTTACAAAATACATAAATACGTAAGGAAAATATCAACAATATAAAAAATAAGCAAAGAACAACAATATCTGGAACGTAAAATGAACACACACTCGTCCAATCAAATGCAATACGCAACTCCATGATGCATGTTCCTTCTCACTATCGTGTCACACGCAACAACATCATTATCCCACATAATATGCTCTTTTCTTTTCCATGATACGTTATGCATGACCCGAGTCCTACTCATCGCTCCGTAACATGGAGTCAGCGGACATCGCTCCGTAACGTGGAGTCAGCAGATATCGCTCCGTAACTTGGAGTCAGTGTCCTCAAGAGATGCAATGAAATACACGTGCCATGAATGCTCCACACACGTAATCCATGATCCGGCCCATCCATGCTCCTATATATGCCCGCGCCCATACGCGTGCATACATACTTTCGTGAATAACCCCATTTGATTACTATGTATCCATACTCGTATATATACCCGCGCCCATACACGTGCATATATACTTGTAGGAATACCCCGATTTTATTAGTATTATTTTTATCTATTTAAATATATTTTTCTTATATCTAGTATTTATTTACTATATTTTGAATTTATTTCTCATCCAATTCCTTCACTTTAATTATTGAAAACGCCATGAAAATATTGTTAGCCATCACTTATATTTTTTCTAGCTTCTATTAATTTTTCCGTTACTTTATACTATTTTTTCTTATTTTTATCTATTTATTTCATATTTATTTCTTAATTATTTAAATTAATAAAACTTCAGCAAATTAGTGCAAATACTTTATTTTTTTATTTTTTATTTCTTAGAATTTAATTATAATTTTCTGGAATTTATTTATATTTTTTGGTATTTTAAACCAATTTTAATTTATTTTATTATTTATTTACTTTCAGAAAATTAATTATATATATTTATTTATTTTTTTTAACCAGGCCCCCTTTTCTTTTCTTCAGCCGCCCAACCCACTTCTCTGGCCCGCTGGCCAGGTGTAGGCCTGTCAAAACTTACCAGATATCCGACATCCGAATTCGAATTCGGCTGTCCGAATCGAAAATATGGTAATAGCTGTACATTCGTTTCACCGTATTCGAATTCGTATCCGAATAGTATTAGAAAAATAAATACGAATATGGTATAGTCATTACCGTATCCGAATAGATATTTTTAAAATTAAATAAAAATATATAATAAAATATATAATAATATATAATAAAATATGTAAAAATATTTATTTTTAAAATTTTAAAAAAATATATATGAAAATATGTATACTACTGTTGTAAATTTGCTGATTTCGAATTCGGATATCCGGATTCGGATATTCGAACAAATTTGAAATAGATATAATACGGATTCGGATATCCGGCACCGAATTCGAATCCGAACAAATTCGAATTCGGATGACTTCCTAAATATCTGTCCGGATTCGGATACGAATTCGGATATAGTTAGACAAAAACGAATTCGAATACGGATACTGTGTTACCGTATTCGTTTTATCCGTTTGACATCCCTAGCCAGGTGGGCCAGCCCTTTTCTACCTATATTTTTTTTCTTTTTTTAATTTTTAAATTCTAATTTTCTTTAAAATACATAACTTCTTCGTGTTAACTCTGATTTAACCTAAACTAAAGGCATTTGATTCCTTAAAACGTGAAGACAAAATGGCACTAGACACGTCATCGCGTGTCCAGGACGCGCCGTCAGGGGCGCGCATGGGCTCCACGCGCCACCCCTGAAATGTGCGCGTGTTAGGCACGCGGTGCCACCCATATCCGTTTTCTGATTTCCAATTTTATTCTGACCTAATTTCTGGGCTATGTGACCTAAATTTAAGCCTATTCGGGTAATTTTTAATTTTTCGCATAAAAATCGAGTCTTTTACATTAATTTCCAAACCGTACCAACACCAATGGACACGTAAATACCCAGTACATACCAATACAGAGTAGCACATATATGAAAACAAAAAAAATAAAGCAAGCATGACTCACACACGAAGTGCGGGCAATCCGAGAAGAGGGGAAAGTAACCTACCTATTAAACGAATATTTGCTAATCGGAAGGTTGAATTCGGCGTTGTTTTGCTGGACTTCCTCTTTTCTCCCTTTCTTCCCTATGCTTACACGTGTTTTTTTTCTTTACTGGTGGAGTCGACAGTTTTGATGGGGAAGGGGAGGAGAAGTCGTTTATAATACTGGGGGGATATGTTTGGAAGATTGGGGACTTTAGTGTGGTTAGGATTTGATTTAGGGAAATCTAAATTTAAACTCAAAATTGAATTTAACTATTACCAAAATTATCTCCCCCATCCTTATCTCTTATCCACGTCAACCACACACACATTACCTTTTATTATTATTTTTTTGCTTTTTTGATTTATTTTGTTTCTTTTCTTTACTGGTTCCAATATCCTACTCCCCTTACAAAAAGTTTCGTCCTCGAAACTTGCGTACCTTGTAATCAACAACTTAGTATAGTTCTACTTGATCCACTCACCTAGATAATGGCCGTACTAAATATTCATTGTGTATTTCGATATGTTGCCCATTACACGTCCTCGGCATAGGACTCAATTCTCCAAATCATTCCTTGTATATGTGCAAGGTAATTTCTAAATCCATTTCTCTTCGCTTATAAAATCATAACCTTATCTTTTATAACTCTGAAGTCAGCTTATGGGTATTATCACCATACTGGGAGTTCCATACCCCAGTCATCAGTCTATAACGCACTTATGTCTGTGGTCATCAGCAATCCTATATAATCATTTTTTAGGTGTACTACAATCTTTAACTTAATGTCTTTTTTACGAGAGTCATTCCTTAAATCGTATGCATTTTCACATTACATTTTATTCTAGTACGGTTCAATTTAGCCATCAGTAGCATCCCACCAGATAAGCTAGTCCTTATAGGGTTCAATCCTTAACTTAATTCTCTATAATTAAAACTTATAAACTTCCACTTATACCACTTGACGTGTATTCTTCCACTTATATACACGTAATCTATAATTCTCACATCTTAACTAATCTTACATGATTCACCCCCACGTACATAATTAAAATAAATATCCATCGAGTAAGCCAATATGGTAATCATTGCACCTCCTCGACATAGAACCAAGTTCTCAAAATCAATTCTTATACTTATGAACTAGCTCTATGATCATGCCCTTACTTTTTCTGGATTATCGTCAACAGCTTAGTATACATAATATGTGTATGGACATACTTTTCTTCAAATAAAAACATAACTTGTGTGACTTTAATTGAAAGATAGATTTAATTGTTTAATATAGTCTCGTTCTATTTGTGTAAATGCGAGAATCAAAATGGTGTATACTTATTTTTGCAAAGCAACGTCTCAAGTGACCTCTTATGAAAATAAAGATATAATTTGTTCGCAAAAGCATTATGGTAAAATCGTATTAAAACAGTTGAAACTTAACAATGTAAGATTTTATGAAACGATCTGAATACAGTACCTTTCATTTTCTAAAAGAAGTATATTTTTGAAAGCTATTTATTTTTTTGTCTCACAAAAGTTAAATAAGTTCATCGCAAACGGATAAACAACTTCGAAAATGCTTTAATGGACAAAGTGCTTGGGATGCCGATAGTCGTCAAGTAAAATTAATTTTGACTAAAATAGATGTAACAAAAACGAAAATTTAAAATATTGTGTAAGAGATTTATATAAACATATCGTTTTTGGAAGAACATCAATAGGTTTCTCCTTTTTATAAGGTCGTCAAAAGAATTGAAATTTTCTATGTTGATATACAAATACGGAAGAGACTTTAGCGTTGTAAAATTTAGTAGACAAGATATAAAAAGACAATCAATAAGGTATTTCTGAAATTTTTTTGAAGTACCTATGAAATATAAGTATATTTTGGTGTACATACTTATATAAAATAGTTATCAGCTTAACAAAAAATTCCTATGCTCAAGTTCTTATAAGTATAGCATTTGTCTACTCTCATGATAAAATCTTTAACTTAAATAGTTCAATCCTAGCATGGCACACCAAATATTGATCGACTTAAGATATTCTAACTCATCATGCTTCCGTGCGCTACACTGATCCACTGTAATTCTTTACTTGGTAATCTCAACCGCTAATTTTAACCTAGTTACATCTTATATGAAAAGCCACCACTACTTGTTCATGCCTGCTCTATTTCAATTCAAGCCTACCAGATTCAAGCCAAATATTACGATGTCAACACTTAACCCACAATTTATAATGATATATCCTTCCAAGGTACATACTATAGCCGATTCGCGCCTGTCGCTATCGATCAATACCTCCAATAAAACTAAGATTGTCGATCTATTTTGATAACACTACCTTCAACATCTTAACTCTAGACTATAAATTCCTTAGTACAATATCCTTCACTGAAATCTACTGATCACAATGCTTATAACACGTTACTTAGTTTCTATCATTCTACTATAAATCTTTCTTTAGTAGCTACGATATCAACTTAGACTTAGTCGTGTTCCGATACTACTGTCAAAGCAGAGGCATGACCCGCTTCAGTTACCATAATAACACCGGGCCTCACGCTGATGTTCTAGTAAGACAGCTCGAGTTATTGCCTGACCTATTAATATGTCACTAACGTCCGTAGTAGGGCATTCTGGTTAGCACTGTAATTTATCAAAATTAATTATAAAGTATTCAACTAAGGTCACCATTTAGAGTGTTATGATCAACCTTTGGGCTGGTGACTACAACTATATGGTGTACCCTAGGCATGTATTCGTGTTCCTTAACCGATTGTCTCCTTAAGTCTGAGGTCATAACTTATTTCTAGAATTGCGTTTAGTATCATGATTTTTTACGTCTAAGATCACGTCTTATTTCTAAATCATAAATAGTATATAATCGATACTTATGACTAAATCAGTATTTATGTTTAAGATCAACTCTTAATCGAGATCGTTACTTATATCTAAGATCGTGACTTATATTTGGGATCACCACTTATAACTGAGATCAATACCTATGTTTATGATCATCGCTTATGTTCAAATAGTCACTTATGTCTAACATTGTGACTTAGAGGCAAAATCGTAACTTATTTTCTAATATCATGGCCTAATTCTATATTTCTGTGATGGATCTAGGCCATGCTCCGAAGATCATACTGTCGTTACGTAATACCTCTTGAACTCATTCCTAAATTAGATTCAAGTGATCAGCGGTGTCAGTTGTGCTGTGCCACCACTCCTCCGCATCTCCTTGTCGAAGAATCTCAGGTCCGAGTGCGGTGGTGGTGGAAGCGATGCCTGCTAGTTCAGTAACTGGTGCTACTGTGCTAAGGTGTTGGTCATGGTGACTATGGCATCATCAAGTGTTTGGGGATGATCCCCTGATTCTGGTGGTTCTCACCACCATTTTCTCCATTACTGGTTTGTTCGCGTCGTGCCGGCATTTTTTTAGAATTTAGAACGGTCAAAAATATATTTATCTAAATACACGCTATGTTAGGGGTATTTTGGAAATTTCTAACAACTTAGGAGGTCTCATGCAAATGTTTAGGGGTAAAATCATAAATAAGATAAAGAAAATGAAAGAAAACTCTCACACCCATTAACCCGATCATAACTTAAGTGTAAGATCATCTCTTAAGTTTACTTTATTTATTAGGAGTAAAATCGTCATTTTCGAAAAAATCATAGCTTGTGTCTAAGTGATCTAGTTAATCCCGCATTTCTGAGGCAGATCTGGAGCCTCGACTCTGATACACCTGTAGCGCCCCGCTCTCAAGCCCTAACTTCGGAAACAGTGCACCAGTCATAGTCTACTATGAGAACTACAAGGCGTTGTTTAAACTTCTTACATGTCAGAAATAACGTAGAAATTTTTTGCAGAAACGATAATTAAAGTCCAAATCCAATTTATAAATAATTCCAATACAAAAATAAATCAAATGTTTAAGGCTAACGAAACTCAATACATCACACAGATTTCTAAAAGTCTTACATAAAAGAAATAAATCTGGTAATCCATCAAATGTCCGTAAATGTCTGGCAAAACTTCACTTTCCTCAGCTAACACCTTCAGACTCGTCTTCTATAAAATTGTAGTCAGACTCTGGCTCACCTGTGGAGGGAATGGTAGTAGGGGGTGAGTGATTGGGAAATCATCTGTAGGTTATCCGTCTTTTCTCAGAAAAGAATCATACTTACAAAATACACAAACACGTAAGAAAAATATCAACAATATAAAAAATAAATAAAGAATAACAATAACTGGAACGTAAAATGAACACAAATTCGTCTAATCAAATGCAATGCGCAACTCCATGATGCATGTCACACGCAACAACATCATTATCCCACACAATATGCTCTTTTCTTTTCCATGATATGCTATGCATGATCGGGGTCCTACTCATCGCTCCGTAACATGGAGTCAGCGGATACCGCTTTGTAACCTGGAGTTAGCGGGCACCACTTCGTAACGTGGAGTCAGCAGACATTGCTCCGTAACGTGGAGTCAGCGCCCCCAAGGGATGCAATGAAATGCACGTGTCATGAATGCTTCACACGCGTAATCCATGATCCGGCACATCCATGCTCCTATATATGCCCACGCCCATACACGTTCACACATACTTGCATGAATACCCCCATTTTATTACGGTGTATCCATACTCTTATATATATCCACGCCCATACACGTGCATATATACTTGTGGGAATACCCCAAGTTTATTAGTATTATTTTTATCTATTTAAATATATTTTTCGCATATTTTTCTAGCATTTATTTACTATTTTCTGAATTTATTTCTCATCCAATTCCTTCACTTTAATTATTGGAAACGTCATGAAAATATTGTTAGCCATTACTTATAATTTTTCTAGCTTCTATTAATTTTTTCGTGACTTTATACTATTTTTCTTATTTTTATGTATTTATTTCATATTTATTTCTTAATTATTTTAATTATTTAAATTAACACAACTTCATAAAATTAGTGCAAATATTTTTTTATATTTTATATTTCTTAGAATTTAATTATAATTTTCTCAAATTTATTTATTTTTTTGGAATTTTAAAACAATTTTAATTAATTAATTATTATTTATTTACTTTCAGAAAATTAATTATATATATAATTATTTTTTTAGCCAGGCCTCCTTTTCTTTTCTTCATCTGCCCAGCTTATTTCCCTGGCCCTCTGGCCAGGTGGCCTGCCGCCAGCCCTTTTCTACCTATATCTTTTTTTTTAATTTTTAAATTCTAATTTTCTTCTAAAATTATGACTTCTTCGTTTTAACTCCGATTTACCCTAAACCAAATGCATTTGATTCCTTATAATGCGAAGAATAAAATGGCACTGGATACATCATCGCGTATCCGGGACATGCCGTCAGGGCGGCGCGTGGGACACACGCGCGTATTGCGCACGCGATGCCGCCCATATCCCTTTTTCAACTTCCAATTTTTCCCACGCTCCCCCTGAAACACGCGCATATTGCACACGCGCCACCACCCAGATCCATTTTTAAATTTCTAATTTTATTCTGACCTAATTTCCAGGCTATGTGACCTATTTCTAAGGCTATTCGGGTAATTTTTTTATTTTTTGTCATAAAAATCGAGTATTTTTAATTAATTTACAAACCGTACCAACACCAACGGACATGCAAATACCCAGTACATACCAATATAGAGTAGCACATATATGAAAACGAAAAAATAAAGCAAGCATGATTCACACACGAAGTGCGGGCAATCCGAGAAGAGGGAATGATAACCTACCTATTAAACGAATATTTGCTAATCGGAAGGTTGAATTCTGCGTTGTTTCCCTATGCTTCACGCGTGTTTTTTTCTTTACTGATGGAGTCGATAGTTTTGATGGAGAAGGGGAGGAGAAATCGTTTATAATACTTAGGGGGAGATACGTTTGGAAGATTGGAAAATTTAGGGTGGTTAGAATTTGATTTAGAAAAATTTAAATTTAAACTCAAAATTGAATTTAACTACTACCAAAATTATCTCCCCCATCTTTATCCCTTATCCACGTCAACCACACGCGCACTACCTTTTATTATTATTATCTTTGTTTTATTTTATTTTTTTTAATTTACTGGTTCCAATTTGCTCAAATTCATCCTGTATCAAATCCACTAATATTTCCATTAAGGCTTTTGATGGACCAGAGGTTCATATCTTGCTACGAGCTCATGGAAGACATGATTTTGATACGCAACCCACCTTTGTTCATGGCTTAGGCTTCAATTTCGAGAAGTTATAACACTAGGTTTTTCATGGCAATGATGTCTTTATAAATTTTTAGTCAATCTTTGTGCAATATGCAAAGTTATGTACTTAGGTCGACATGTGTCAAGACATATCATAACATTGTGAAACTTTGCCAAACAAAGCTACGCTAAATATTTAGTGTATGTAATAGATTTTACACTATAGCAAGAATCCTTACACTAAGGAAAGCAACATGCTCCTTGTTCGTGTTCGATACGTGAACGCAACTAAGACATTTAAAACATGTCTTTAATATTCCTAAGACAAAGATTAGTAAAACTTACATCATAGCTGGAGATTACACATGACGTCATGTTACGCAATTTGCTGGAGAGATTGAATTTGATGAAATGGATTAGGCTAAAACTATCTATGTATTTCATTTGATTGAATAGATTTTTTTACTTGCTCATTTCTTATCTAGAATGAGACCCTCAATGCTGCCACTAGCTATTTCGCTAGAGAAAAATTCTGAGCACTTATAATCCATTCCAAATTATCTTACCAGAAGTGGCTAAAGTATCCATTGAATCATGCAAATTTAACTCCGGTGGGATGTAAATTAGTAATCACAACAAATTAGTAATCATTATGGGTCATCTGAAAACAAACTTTGTGTGTTTCTAGCATATGTACATAGTGTTGAGAATTAACCGCGGAACAGGGGAGACAACCATGATGATATTCACAAGAATGCACAAAGTAATGAATAATGATCAAAGAAAACAATGAATGAAGAACGTAAGATTTTACATGGGAAAACCCTCAAGGGGAAGAAAAACCCACGGCAGCGGCAAGTCAAGAAATTCACTATCACAATCTTGATTTCTGTTTTTGACACGGCGTCTAATCATGGATTTTATAGGAGTAAAAGGGTTAGCATGAGTTATGGAATTTTCTTTTTTTACTTTGCTATCATACCATACATAGGCCTATACCGGATATTCCTTACAGAAAAGATAAACATGAAAATTTCTATCCAAAACTGGATTCTAATCAAATCAAATCTCCAATCAAGGAATATTTCATCCCGTAACTTTCTGGCATATGGCCGAGTTGAGATCAATGTAGTGATGTTCAGCTCTGCTCGGCATTGCTTCTGTCCAGCTCGACAGCTCTGCTTGACAGTAGCTCAGAACTCTAAGTCCTTTGAGCTCGGCCTCACTTCAGCTCGCCTGACTTTAGTTCCACCAAACCCAACAAAATCTCCCACTTGGAACTGACCTAAACTTTAGACGTATCGTGAAATTACGCTTCTTCGAGCTGCCTCAATTTCAGCACTTTCATCAAGTAACGAGATCAAGAGAAGCTTTGCAGATCTCAAGCTTCTCTTTTGGAACAATCTTTGTCATCATGTCTGCTGGATTCTGGCTTGTATGAATCTTCTCCAAGTCGAACTGTTTTTCCTCAAGCATATCTCTTATATAATGATATCTGATGTCAATATGCTTCGTTCATGCATGATAAGCAGAGTTTCTAGCCAAGTGTATCGCACTCTGACTGTCACTGAATAATTTATAGCTGACTTGATGGTGCTTCAACTCATTCAGTAAACTATTCAACCACACTAGTCCCTTGGTAGCTTCAACTTCTGCCACAGACACAGCTTCAGTTGTTGAAGCATTGCCAAGCTTGAAAACATACCCTGTAGTACTCTTGCGTTCATCTACGTCTTCAGCTATATGAGAGTATACAAAGCCAAGCATGTTCAGATCATTGTTGCCGAACTGCAGTGTTAAGCCTTGCATTCCCACTAAGTACCTTAGTATCCAATTCACTGCAGCCCAATGATCAGGACCAGGATTTGACATGAATCTACTCATAATTCCCACTGCATGGGCTATGTCTGGTCGGGTGCACACCATAGCATATGTCAAGCTACCAACGGCTGAGACATAGGGTACCCTCTTCCTTCATTCAAGTTCATCCTTCGTCTTAGGACATTGCTTCTTTGCTAAATTCTTGAACTGTCCTGCTAGAGGTGTAGACACTGGTTTTGCATTCTCCATATTGAATCTTTTCAGTACCTTGGAGAAAGAATCTCTTTGACTCAGCCTCAGTACTTAATTCTTTCTGTCTCTGTCAATACTGAGTCTCAGTATTTTCTTCGCTAGACCGAGGTCCTTCATGAAGAATTTCTCAGCTAATTGATCCCTTAGTTTCTTGATCTCATCAGTACTTCCTCCTCCTATTAACATATCATCTACATAAAGTAATAGGATAATATACGAACCTTCAAATCGCTTGAAGTAACAGCAGTGATCACTATGGCAGCGCTTGTAGCCGATCTCTATCATGAAGTTGTCAAACTTCTTATACCACTGCCTCGGAGCTTGTTTCAAGCCATATAAGTTTTTCTGTAGTTTACATTCCAGGTCTTCTTTAACAGGTATCTCAAAGCCCTGTGGCTACATCATGTAGATATCTTCTTCCAGATGTTCGTGAAGAAAGGTTGTTTTCACGTCAAGCTGTTCTAAGTGCAGATCTTCTGCGGCTGTAATGCTCAGGACGGTTCTAATGGTTGACAGCTTGACCACAGGTGAAAACATCTTAGTGAAGTCAACTCTAGCTTTTTGTTGGAACCCTTTCACAACAAGCCTTGCCTTATACCTTTGAGTGCCGTCAGCTTCTTGCTTCAACCTGTACTCCTATTTGTTCTAAATAGCTTTCTTCCCTGGTGGCTTCTTTACAAGATCCTTGGTGAGATTGCTCTGCAGATAGTTCATCTCATCTTCCATTGCTGACCTCCACTTTTCACTCTTATTAGAACTCATTACTTCTTCATAGCAGCTCGGCTCATCAGAATCAGTAAGAAGCAAATAAGATAGTGATGGTGAGAACTTGGTAGGTGCAGTAATTGTTCTCCTCTCTCTCCGAATAGCAATGGTGGTGTGACTTGCTCTTCATGAGTTTCATGTTCTAAGATCGGCACCTCGGCAGTCTATTCTGCAGATCTGTGCAGCTTGGCATGACCAACGTCACTTTGTTCAAAATACTTAGGCTTCACAGGTTGCTTCTCCTCATTTACTCTGTCCTTGTAAAGTTTGTTTTCGTTGAAAGCCACATCCTTACTTCTGGTCACCTTCTTCTCTACATGATCCCACAGTCTATATCCAAAACTGTCACCTCCATAG
This sequence comes from Eustoma russellianum, assembly GCA_036186865.1. Taxonomy (NCBI): domain Eukaryota; kingdom Viridiplantae; phylum Streptophyta; class Magnoliopsida; order Gentianales; family Gentianaceae; genus Eustoma; species Eustoma russellianum. The sequence continues at coordinate 34,136,126 of AP025044.1, forward strand.
CCTATTAGAGAACATACATTGGACTTGGGGTGAAGTTTTGATCTCTCATCCAGCTTCAGCAGTGCATAAGCAGTGCAACAAAATACTATGACATGGGCAACTGAAATCACCTTGCCAGTCCACTCTTCTTCAGGAAGCTTATAGTCAATTGCGGTCGATGGCCCTCTTTTAATCAGATAAACAGCGGTGTTCGCTGCCTCGGTGTAGAAGGATTTCGGAAGATCTGCATGTATTCTCGTACTTCTTGCTCTTTCACAGATTGTTCTGTTCATCCTTTCAGCAACACCATTGTGTTGAGGTGTCTTCGACACTGTTCTTTCTTTTCTGATTCTGTTGTCGGCACAATAATCCTCGAACTCTTTGCTGCAGTACTCTCCACCATTGCCTGACCTTAAGCACTTTAGCTTTAACCCTGTTTCGTTCTCAATAAGACTTCTATATCTTTTGAAGACATTAGATACGTCAGACTTGTACTTCACAAAGTACACCCATAGATTCCTCGTTGAATCATCATTGAAAGTAACGTAGTAGCGTCAGCCATTCTGTGAGGGTACATCTGAAAGCCCCAAAACATTTGTGTGCATAAGTTCCAGCTTCTGAACTCTGAGGCTTCTCTTGTGCGTTGAAAAACTGACTGCTTTCTGTTTCGTCAACACACAGGACTCACACAGTGGTATATCTATGTTGGATAGACCTTCCAGTTTCCCATTAGATTCTATTACCTTCATTCCCTTGACACTCATGTGTCCAAGTCTCTGATACCACAGCTCGGCGTCACTTGCCGAGCTGACCACATTTGCCGAGCTTTTGTTTGAGAACTTGTAAAAGGTTCCTGCTCTCAGACCTTGTGCCACAAATACCCTTTGACCAGCTTCAAATGAGTTTTGTCGAATCTTCCTTCGAGATCAGAATCATCAGCTAATTGTGTTATTGAAATCAAGTTCTTGGTCAGCCGAGGTAGATGTCTTGCTTGCAATAGTTTTAACTGCCTTCCATCTAGTAGAGTCAATATGATATCTCCTTCGCCAACGATATCACAGGAGTCATCATCCCAAGGTATACTTTCCCAAAGTTACCACTTTTATAATTTGTGAAGTATTCTCTGTTGGATGTGGCGTGAAAAGAGGCCCCAGTGTCGAAGATCCAAAAAGCGTTAGCTCGGCTCTCACAATTTAGAATCAGACCATCACTATCAGACCCGGACGCTTGAGAGACATGGATTTCATCCACATACTTGTCCATCTGATCAACCTTTTTCTTGACTCTGCAATCGTGTTAAAGGTGACCCTTCTTCTTGCAATTCTAGTAGGTCAGGTTTGAGCTTCAGACTTGCTCTTTCCGGACTGCGATCTCCCAGCTCTATCATTACCCCTCTTGGCAGGTCTGTCGCGCTCTTCTGTGTTCAGTGCAGCTCCAGAACTTTCAGGGATGCCACAATTCATCCTCCTTGACTCTTCATCAAGCAGCACATCTGCCACGTTTTCAAACTTCAACATACCTTCTCCGGATGAGTAGCTCACAGCCATAACAACTCTATCCCAACTGTCAGCAGACTTGACAGTATTACCAAGGCCAGAACTTCATTGTCAAATACGATCCCAACCAACTCAAGTTGACTAGCGATCATGTTAAACTCACCCAAGTGTTCCTGCATCGTTTTGCTTTCAGTTTTCTTCATGTTGAAAAGCCTTTTCATTAGATGCACCTTGTTGGAGGCAGAGGGCTTTTCATACATCCTTGTCAAAGCATTCATCACATCCTTTGTGGTCTTTTCCTTTGAGATATTGAATGCAGCGGTTTGGGTCAGAGACAACCTAATGGCACCGAGAGCTTTTCGTTCTAGAATCTTCCATTCTTGATCCCTCATGTCAGTAGGCTTCACCTCTTTCCATTCAAGAGGCAGATATAGATCTCTCTGATATAGATAATCTTCAACCTGCATCTTCCAGAAACCGAAGTTTGATCCATCAAATCTCTCAATCCTTGACTTACTATCATTGTCCTTTGCTCCCACTCAAACAAAGAACCTCGCGCTAATACCAGTTGTTGAGAATTCCCGCAAAACAGTGGAGACAACCATGACGATAATCACAAGAACGCACAGAAGTAATGAATAATGATCAAAGAAAACAGTAAACGAAGAACGCAATATTTTATGTGAGAAAACCCTCAAGGGGAAGAAAACCCCACGGAGGCGGCAAGCCAAGAAATTCACTATCACAATCTTGATTTCTGTTTTTTGACACGGCGTCAAATCAGGGGATTTTATGGGAGTAAAAGGATTAGCATGAGTTACGGAATTTTCCTTTTAATTCAAACTTCACTATCATACCATACATAGGACTCTACCGGATATTCCTTATAGAAAAGATAAAAATGGAAATTTCTATCCAAAACAGGATTCTAATCAAATCAAATCTCCAATCAAGGAATATTACATCCCGTAACTTTCTGGTATATGGTCGAGTAGAGATCAATGCAGTGACGTTCAGCTCTGCTCGACATTGCTTCTGTCTAGCTCGGCAGCTCTGCTTGTCAGTAGCTCACAACTCTAAATCCTTTGAGCTCGGCCTCCTGAGCTCAGTCTCACTTCAGCTCGACTGACTTCAGTTCCACCAAACCCAACAAAATCTGCCACTTGGAACTGACCTTAACTTTAGATGCATCGTGAATTTCCGCTTCTTTGAGTTGTCGCTATTTCAGCACTTTCATCAAGTAACGAGACCAAGAGAAGCTTTTCAGATCTCAAGCTTCTCTTTCGAAACAATTTTTGTCATCATGTCTGTTGGATTCTAGCTTGTATGAATCTTCTCCAAGTGGAACTGTTTCCCCTCAAGCGTATCTCTTATATAATGATATCCAATGTCAATATGCTTCGTTCTTGCGCGATAAACAGAGTTTCTAGCCAAGTGTATCGCACTATGACTCTCACTGAATAGTTCATAGCTGACCTGAAGGTGCTTCAACTCATTCAGTAAACTCTTCAACCACACTAGTTCCTTGGTAGCTTCAACTGCTGCCACATACTCAGCTTCAGTTGTTGACAACGCTACAATCTTCTACAATTTTGATACCCGAGGGATTGAAGCACTGCCAAGCTTGAAAACATACCCTATAGTACTCTTGTGTTCATCTACGTCTCCAGACATATTAGAGTCTACAAAGCCGAGCAGGTTCAGATCATCGTTGCTGAACTGCAGTGTTAAGCCTTGCGTTCCCACTAAGTACCTTAGTATCCACTTCACTGCAGCCCAATGATTAGGGCCAGGATTTGACATGAATCTACTCACAACTCCTGCTGTATGGGCTATGTCTGGTCGGGTGCACACCATAGAATACATCAAGCTACCCACAGCTGAGGCATATGGTACCCTCTTCATTCGTTCAAGTTCATCCTTCGTCTTAGGACATTTCTTCTTTGATAAATTCTTGAACTGTCCTGCTAGAGGTGTAGACACTGGTTTTGCATTCTCCATATTGAATCTTTTCAGTACCTTGGAGATACAATCTCTTTGGTTCAGCCTCAGTACTTGATTCTTCTTGTCCCTGTCAATACTGAGTCTCAGTATTTTCTTTGCTGGACCGAGGTCCTTCATGGAGAATTTTTAAGCTAATTGTTCCTTTAGTTTCTTGATCTCATCAGTGATTCCTCCTGCTATTAACATGTCATCTTCATAAAGTAGTAGGATAATATACGAACCTTCAAATTTCTTGAAGTAACTGCAGTGATCACTATGGCAGCGGTTGCAACCGATCTCTGTCATGAGGTTGTCAAACTTCTTATACCACTGCCTCGGAGCTTATTTCAAGCCATACAAGTTTTTCTGTAGTTTACATACCAGGTCTTCTTTACCAGGTATCTCAAAGCCCTGTGGCTGCATCATGTAGATGTCTTCTTCCAGATCTCCATGTAGAAAGGCTGTTTTCACGTCAAGCTATTCTAAGTGCAGATCTTCTGCGGCTGTAATGCTCAGGATGGTTATGATGGTTGAAAGCTTGACCACAGGTGAAAAGACCTCAGTGAAGTCAACTCCAGCTTTTTGTTAGAACCCTTTCACAACAAGCCTGGCCTTATACCTTTGAATGCCGCCAGCTTCTTGCTTCAACCTGTACACCCATTTATTCTAAATAGCTTTCTTCCCTAGTGGCTTCTTTACAAGATCCTTGATGAGATTGCTCTGTAGAGAGTTCATCTCATATTCTATGTCTGGCCTCCAGTCTTCACTTTTATTAGAACTCATTACTTCTTTATAGCAGCTCGGCTCATCAGAATCAGTAAGAAGCAAATAAGATAGTGAAGGTGAGAACCTAGTAGGTGCAGTAATGGTTCTCCTCTCTCTCCAAATAGCAATGGTGGTGTGACTTGCTCTTCATGAGTTTCATGTTCTGAGGTCGGCACCTCGGCAGTCTGTTCTACAGGTCTGCTCAGCTTGGCTTGACCAACGTCACTTTGCTCAAAATACTTAGGCTTCACTGGTTTTTTCTCCTCCTTTACTCTGTCCTTGTAAAGTTTGTTTTTGTTGAAAACCACGTCATTACTTCTGATCACCTTTTTCCCTACATGATCCCACATTCTATATCCAAAACTGTCACCTCCATAGCCTATTAGAGAACATACATTGGACTTGGGTTCAATTTTTGATCTCTCATCCAACTTCAGTAATGCATAGGCAGTGCAACTAAATACTATGACATGGGCAAGTGAAATCACCTTGTCAATCCACTCTTCTTCAGGAAGCTTATAGTCAATTGCGGTGGATGGCCCTCTGTTAATCGGATAAATAGCGATGTACACCGCCTCGGCCCAGAAGGATTTCAACAGATCTGCATGTATTCTCATACTTCTTGCCCTTTCATAGATTGTTCTGTTCATCCTTTCAGCAACACCATTGTGTTAAAGTGTCTTTGCCACTGTTCTTTCTTTTCTGATTTTGTTGTCGGCACAATAATCCTCAAACTATTTGATGCAGTACTCTCCACTATTGCCTGACCTCAAGCACTTTAGCTTAAGCCCTGTTTTGTTCTCAACAAGAGTTCACTATCTTTTGAAGACATTAAATACGTCAGACTTTTATTTCACAAAGTGCACCCATAGCTTCCTTGTTAAGTCATCAATGAAAGTAACGTAATAGCGTAAGCCATTCAGTGAGGGTACATCTGAAGACCCCCAAACATCTGTGTGTATAAGTTTCAGCTTCTCAGCTCTGAGGCTTATCTTGTGCGTTGAAAAACTGACTGCTTTCTGTTTCCTCATCACACAGGACTTACACAGTGGTATATCTATGTTGGATAGACCTTCCAGTTTCCCATTAGATTCCATTACCTTCATTCCCTTGACACTCATGTGTCTAAGTCTCTGATGCCACAACACGGCGTCACTTGCCGAGCTGACCATATTTGCCGAGCTTTTTTTGAAAACTTGTAAAGGGTTCCTGCTCTCAGACCCTGTGCCACAATTAAATACCCTTTGACAAGCTTCCAATGAGTTTTGTCAAATCTTCCTTCGAGATTAGAATCATCAGCCAATTGTGTTATTGAAATCAAGTTCTTGGTCAGCCGAGGTACATGTCTTGCTTGCAACAGTTTTAACTGCCTTCCATCTGGTAGAGTCAGTATGATATCTCCTTCGCCAACGATATCACAGGGGTCATCATCCCCGAGGTATACTTTCCCAAAGTTACAACTTTTATAATTTGTGAAGTATTCTCTGTTGGCATGAAAAGAGGCACCAATGTCGAAGATCCAAAAAGCGTCAGCTCAGCTCTCGCAACTTAGAAATAGACCATCACTATCAGACCCAAACGCTTGAGAGACATGGATTTCATCCCCATACTTGTCCGTCTAATCAATCTTCTTCTTGACTCTGCAATCGCGTTAAAGGTGACCCTTCTTTTTGCAATTCCAGTAGGTCAGATTTGAGCCCTTAGACTTGCTCTTTCTGGACTACGATCTCCCACCTCTGTCATTACCTCTCTTGGCAGGTCTGCCGTGCTCTTCTGTGTTCAGCGGCTCTAGAACTTTCAGGAGTGCCACTATTCCTCCTCCTTGACTCTTCATCAAGAATCACATCTACCACGTTTTCAAACTTCAATGTACCTTCTCCGGATGAATTGCTCACAACCATAACAACTCTATACCAACTATCATGCAGACTTGACAGTA
>AP025044.1:34149564-34171303 GCA_036186865.1 Eustoma russellianum
TGTAATAGTTTCAAATGATGTGTATCATTGTACCATCAACCCTATTGCCAAATAGAAAAGGTTCCCCTTCCCAATATCCCGTTCTGTATCCAATTCACCTTTTGATCGTGTACATATAGATATATGGGGACCTTACAAGTATTGCACTATGTATAGACAACAATATTTATTTACTATAGTCGATGATTACAGTAGATACTGTTAGATCTATTTGATGAAATCAAAAGTAGAAGTTAGATCCATTGTTCAATGTTTCTGCCATTTTGTTTCTGTCCAGTCTACTGCACAAATAAAAACCATTAGAACAGACAATGTCAAGAATTTAATATATCTTCCTTTTATTCATCCCTTGGCATTGTGCATCAGACAAGTTGTGTTTATACCCCTCAAAAAAATGGCATTGTTGAGAGAAAATATCAGCATATTTTATTTGTGGCAATGAGCCTTGAGGTTTCAGTCAAACTTGCCTTCTTTCTATTAGGGTTTCTGTGTTCAACATTCAGTTTACCTTATAAATATTACTCCTTCTCATATCTTACATCACAAAACACCTCATGAGCTTTTATATAATACTTTACCCGCTTATGACAATCTCAAAGTCTTTGTGTGCTTGGTCTTTGGGACAGATAACCAGCCTCATAAGGATAAGCTTTCCCCTAGAGCCAAGAAGAGTGTATTCTTAGGACTCTCACATACAACTAAGGGGTTCATATTGCAGGACCTTGAAACCAAGTCTGTGTATATCTTTAGGGATGTTAAGTTTCATGAAGGTGTATTCCCTTTCTCCTCATCTCCAGTGCATGTGTCATCTCTTTCCTCTCAGTACATTGGCCCTTCTTTTCCATCTCAACCTCAGTCCTTAAACAATAATGACTCAGCATATGCAGCACCATACGTGCCATGTGCGTCACCTATGCCTTATACCTTTTATCCACCTTCTCCAACACCTTTTAGAGCTTCAGCTGACTATACAACCAGTGAGTCTACATCTACTCCAAGTCCAACCTCTCACGCACATGACAGTCCCATAGTCATATCCTAGCCATTACCTGGAAATATAGTTATTGATCTACCTATTTCCTTACAAGACATAGACAACTTTCAAACAAGTCCTCCCTTGCCAGTACCTTTAAGACCTCAGCGTACTATGTAGCCTCCAGCCTACTTGCAAGACTATCATTGTAACTAGATCACTTCTTCCAATATTTCTCCTACGTCTGCATTCACTTCTCCACACTCTCTTCACAAATATATGTCTTATGATTTGCTGACTTCAAAGTACAAATCACTTGCATTAAGTATTGGTCAGTATGTAGAGCCTAACTCTTATACAGAGGCAGCTAGTTCACCTGAATGGCAGGCAGCTATGACCAAGGACTTAGCAGCTTTGGAGAGTAATCAGACCTGGGAGCTTATGCCACTTCCTAAAGGCAAAACACCTATTGGTTGTAGGTGGGTGTACAAGGTTAAGTACAAACCAGATGGGAATGTTGAAAAGTTCAAGGAAAGGCTTGTAGCCAAGGGCTATACACAGCAGTATGTGGTTCATTATCAAGATACTGTTTCCCCTGTTGCCAAGATGACAACAATCAGGATGTTGCAGGCACTTGCAGCCAGGAAGAGGTGGCATTTTCATCAAATGGATGTAAATAATGCCTTCCTACATGGAGATCTTCATTAAGAGATTTATATGTCTCCACCCCTGGGCTTGGTTCTCCCTAGAGCTGACATAGTGTGTAAGTTGGGGAAGTCACTCTATGGTTTGAAACAGGCGAGTAGAGAATGGAATGCCATTCTTACTGCCTTTCTGTTGATTCAGTGCCTTAAGCAATCCGAATGTGATTACACCCTCTTTACTAAGCAAGTTGGTTCTTCTTTGATCGTATTGTTGGTTTACGTAGATGACATCATTGTCACTTGTGACAATGTAGCAGCCATTCATGACATTAAGATGACCTTGCATCATGAATTCCAGATCAAGGATATAGGTGATCTTAAGTCTTTTCTTGGCATTGAGGTAGCCAAATCTGAGGGGGTATTTACATTAATCAGATGAAGTACACCTTAGAGCTCTTGGAACAGGCAGGTTTCCTGAATTCAAAGCCTTCTAGGAGCCCAATAGAGACACGTGCAGCCTTGACCCACAATGATTCAAAATTGTTATCTAATGTCACACAGTGCAAAAGACTAATAGGAAAACTCACTTATCTGACCAATACAAGGCCTGACATTGCCTTTGTAGTCCAGCAATTAAGTCAATCTTTAGATTGCACAATAGCAAATCACCTCAAATCAGCACACAGAGTGCTCAGGTACTTAAAAGGAACCATCGGTTAGGGACTTATTTTCCCAAGAACAGGAGACTTGAAGCTCAAAGGCTTTGTAGACGTAGATCGGGATGGATGCAATGAAACAAGAAAGTCGGTTATTGGTTATTGCGTGTTCCTAGGTGATGCATTAGTGTCTTGGAAAGCTAAGAAACAGTCTACAGTGTCAAGATCATCAGCTGAGGCTGAGTATAGAGCTATGGCTATGGTGAATTTTGAGTTGCAATGGCTGCTGTATTTGATGAAGGACTTGGGTATGGTTGATTAGAAACCGGTAGAATTGTTTCGTGACTACAAGAGTGTCATTTACATTGCAGAAAATCCTGTTTTTCATGAAAGAACAAAACACATTGGGATTGATTGCCACGTTGTAGGAGACAAGGTGTAGGAGGGAGTGTTGAAGCTGATACCTGTTAGAACAAACTTACAATTGACAGATATCTTTACTAAGGCATTGGACAGCAGGAGATCGGGTGAGATTATGGCAATGTTGGGGGTTCTATACATCTATGCCGAACGTGGCTTGAGGGGGTGTTAAAGTCACGGATCAGGAGTATGATCTGTGTGAACTGGAGTTGCAAACAGTGAATTAAAGTGTACAACCGAAGATTGAGGAGTTAAGATGCCAAATGATGGGTCCAAACAGGTGTGTAATTGTCTTGGCACTGGGAGGCTGAAGAATCCGGAGGAGGTTGCTGACCTGCAACGCATGGCGCAAGGAGGAAGACGAAGGTTGGTGCGCAGTATTTAAAAAGGGTGAAATGGTCATTTCACCCTTAAAGACGAAGAAGGATGGAGCAATTAACCAGAGGCATTCTTGTCATTTCACATAGATATTTTGTGTTTAAATAGGAACAGTTGTTGCTCAAACCATTTTGACGGAAGCATTTTTGCAGCTTTCTTCATTTTTAGTACTTCTCTCATTTTCCTCTCAAGCTATCAATGAATTTCACTTTGTTTTGATTTGATTCTCTATTGATTTCTTCTATTAGTCTTTTGTATCAATTTCTTCACATTGACCCACATTCCTCTTAAACGATCCACCTTCCTTTTGCATAATGACTATGAAATTCTATATAATCGTTTGTTGTTACACATTTTTCTCTTATTTTTGTGTCCGTGTATGTATATATCGATTTAACCTGTTCAACACACAAAAAAAAAATTCATCAGCAAATAAAAACAGTTATTTGCAGACATATATGTAAATGTAATGAAAATTAAGTAAAAATGGCAATTTGGTGACATCACTGTCAAGTACTTTTAAGTATTATTGTATTTACTACAGAGTTTTATGTGAAGGTGTTAGTCTATATGCTACTTGGCTTGAACATTTTTTTCTGACGACAAAAACCCGAGATTTACTTATTCAAAATATCAACGGAAGGGGCATTGACTACATCATATGGAAGATTCTCCTTCCATGTAGTTGAAACATCAAGAATGCGACTAGACTGGGCTAACAAATGGGCACATTTTCACTTCTGGCACATTACAACCGGTTTTGATCAGAGCAGGCTCCTTCTGAGGTCAATTGTGAGGACTCTAATCGGAAAAACATCAAGAATGCGACTAGACTGGGCTAACAAATGGGCACATTTTCACTTCTGGCACATTACGACCGGTTTTGATCAGAGCAGGCTCCTTCTGAGGTCAATTGTGAGGCCTCTAATAGGAGTTTGCCATGTAGCAAGAGATAAATGTAAAAAAACAAAACAAATTTTTTGCCTAATTATCCCCTCTCTCCCACATAGCAGGAGAAGGGCCTTTAAGATTGGTGTTGGAGAAATCGACAGAATTCGACACCGAATCGCAAGTAACTCCGTTCCATTGACATGAGTTCTCATGAATTTCATTCTAATTTGAAAAGAATCTATCTGGGTCCGCGAATTTGATCTTGAGCTTCTGTAAAATAAGCTCATCTTGATTAAGGCAGAAAATGAAGAGTGTGAATACGAGCAAAAGCACAAAACGCGGAAGCATTTTTTCTGGTTCTTCTTCTTTGGTTAAATTGAACTTAGAAGTAGATAAACGTGTAAAAGTTGGCAACTTAGTTGTTATTGTTAGATGTTTGTTATTATTTCAGTTTTTAAACAGCTTGGGGTTTGAGTGAGAGATATTGGGGAAAACGAGTGAAGGAGGTGGGTAAATCAGAGTCCAACGATGTACCGGCAGCGAAGGAGGAGGCTAAGAAGATGAAAGTGAAAGAGGTGGGTAGACGAGAGCACATAAATGATGGAAGAAATGGAATTAAAGGGGAGGAAGAGAGGAATGTGAGGGGAGGAGGGAGAATTAGACAAAAATTTTGATTTTTCTTTACATTTATATCCTGCCACATGGCAGGTTCTTACCCGAGGCTTCGTATTTGGCCTAAGAATAAGCCTACCCTGATCCAAACCGCATTAAGAAAGCATTTCGCAAGTTGTCGAATATTGTCAACAGCTGTCGATGCAAATTAATCTGTGATCACGTGTAATAGCAGCGAATCCATCGTATAACATTGCAGGTTTTTACTACCGCTGTTTGGGAAACCTACAGAACAATCGCCGAACCTACACAATAAATCTAAAGAATGTATACGACATTTGTTTAAATGAAATGACTGAAGATCAAACATCTTCCGTGGATGGTTGGAACATCCTCAAGGAACAAAATTGTAAAATTGAATGAAATTTTTTTTCATTGATTTGAATAGTGTTATAATCACCTCTACCTATAGATATAAGAAAATTGCATTTATCATCCAAACATTGTCAAATTTTTCAGTTAATATTTAAATGTTCTGAAACCTTATTTGACAGCCAAACATGGTCAACTTGATTCAATTAACACCAGAAACTGGCTGATAACCTGCTGCATCCGGTTTCACTATATTTTACCGCCAAAACAAATTTTTTCTCCAAAATAATGTCTTCTTCTTCCCTCCCTGCAACTGGTTCCCTCTGGTTTTCCTCCATAAATTAGCCCTCCACTTCATAAAATCAACCAACATCCATCAATAATTTAAGATACTCATTCTTCCCTCTCTCTCTATTGTGGTATGAAAATGTCTTCTTCATCCTCGGTTGGTAGTCGCTGGAATAGGGCTGAATTGGGTGTGGAAGGACGCTGCTATTGTGGTATGAAAATGGCTGAAACAACATCTTGGACCAAATCAAATCTTGTGCATAGGTTCCTAGCATGTCCACTGACGAGGGTAAGTTTAAAATCTTCCTACCAATGTTTGGGAGTTTAAAAATTTTGTGCTGTGTGACTGGTTTTTTCGCTTTCTTGTTAGAATGGGATTGGAGGATGCGGGTTCTTTCAATGGTTAGATGAACCAATGGGTGAACGCACGTGTCAAATTATATCGGGGCTGCTAAGGAGGTGCAGTAAGTATGATGATGAGATAAAGAAGTGCAACATGAAGATACGTCTTTGGAGAGGAAAAGCCAGATCCTGTTGTGTATTGTGATCCTTAGCTGAGTCATTTTGATCAATAAATTGTAAATTTAATGTGCGTTTTTATTAGATAGTTGTGATGTATGCGATTTGACAGATGATGTGGTGTTAGTTTATGAATGAAAATGTTATGTTTCATATTGCAATCTAATCTAATTTAGTTGGTTGAAATTTAAGTAATGTTTGCACATGTTTCTTACATGTTGTCAGCTAAGATTCCATGGCCACTCTGTTTTGTTTCTGTGGTCTTGTTTGCTTGTTGCCTTGTTACAAAGTTATGGAATATAAACACAATTCAAAGTAAGAAGACATTACAAACAAGCAAATAATTCTGCCTGAAAATTAAGTCTAGCAAAAGTGTTCACTTTGAGCACCAGTCAAAATACAATAAGCATTGCCCAATAGCCAGCAACACAAAGCATTTATGGCCAGCAACACAAAAAAACTAATCCAATGACCCATACATGACCAATTCATTACAGTACACAAGATGCTGTTAATTTAATGCACTACTGACAATGAAGGCCAAAAATAAAGACTACTGTCATAGTCATGCTTGTGCACACAATCAAGCATCTCCACCCAAAAGAAATACGAAGTATGTGCTTTTATAAAATCCCATCAAACAACATCAGTCTTGATTCCTGTTCTTCCTGGATTTCTCAATAAGTGACTTTGGCATGAAAAATTTCCCCTCACGGTACTTGAAGTTGGGAAGAATCTGGTCACTCCCTGAGACTTCCCTGTAATGAGGCCAGGGTTTTGGTTTTTCAACGGATAAACCTGGCGCAGTTGGTATAGGCTAACAAGAACAAAAAATTCATCAAATAAATAGACAAATAAGCATTAAATTCTACAAATGAAATACATGTCTCACCTTATATGACACACTTGACTGTGACCCTACACAAAGTCGACAACTTCTCATGTTGTGTCCGGATTGACATCAAATCTTACACGTTTGAAACTGTCTATTCCTATTACTCACCTGGGTCTCATTATGTGACTGAAGAATGCAAAAGATGTGAAGTTCATATCATATAAAATTCAGTGAAAAACACAAGAAAACAACATATCCTTTACCTCAGTTGGGACACCTGTCTGTTCAAAGTGTTGGACAACTTCTCTTGCTGTGCCTTGTCTGCTTGCATCCCCTACACAATTGCAGTTGACCTACTCTGTTCAATTTGTATATCACACTTGTTTTAGTTCTTTGAACCTTAACTAATTCAGCATCCCCGGCAGATCTCTTCCTCACCCTCTTTGGCCTTCCAGTTGGTCTTTTCACTTGTGGAGGGACTATTGGATCCTATTCAGCCTCAAGTAATTGTTTCAAGCCCATAAATGAGTGTATTGGCAACTCATCCACTTTCATGTATGTTTTAACCCCATAACACTCATCCACATACTCCATTGGGTCTTCCCTATCATAGGCTATTGCTGCACACGCGTGAGAGGATGGAATCCCAGACTATTCCCATTTTCTACACGTACAAGTATGCTCTTCAAGTCTACACAAAAACTCCTACTGTCTCACTGCTGACATTGAAACTTTTAATAGTCAGACTTATATGGAATACTATCAGCAATTGCATCAATCATCTTCTCTAACCTTGCACTTATCCTGGGCAAAATCTCATATCTGCTCACTTCTGTTGTACCCTCTCCATGGTCTCTTGAAACCTAACCTTACTATACTTTCTTATCCACTCAAACATAGACAGAATAGGCATTTGTCTGGTCTCACGAAGGACTGATTATAACTTTCACAAACATTGTTTAAAATCATATCGCACTTTGCCATTGGGCTGAAGTGTGACCTACTCCATTGATTTGGTGGTTTGTCTTCCAACCACTTAGCTGCATCAGGATTCATCTTCTCAAGATTCCTCATTGCACTTTTAAAACCAACTACAGTTGTTGCCATGACAGCCTCATAAAACACTTTTTTCAAAGAAATGGTGTTGTACCTAGCAAAAGCCAGTTCCCATGCAAGTTCCTTGCACAAAAACGATGATGTGCTTCTAGAAGCACATCCTCACATGCTTGGATCAGCCCTTTCTGCTAGTCTAATATAATAGTCCACTCATAATCACTCACCACCTTCAAATCTGTCCTTAAATGCCAAAGAAACCAGGCACATGATTCCCTATTCTGACCCTCAACTACTGCATGTGCTATGGGGTATAGGTTATTATTTACGTAAATACCTACAGCAGTGAGCAACATTCTCCCATACTTTGACTTTAGATGACAACCGTCAATACCAAATATCTTCATATTACCATTTAACATATCATGCTTCATTGCAGTAAAACTGCAATATAGCCTCTCGAATCTAAGTTGGTCCACCACAAGAGGTATGTCTGCTTCTCTCAATATCATATCTTCTTCCCTCACAGGAACTGAATCATTTGAGGGTGTGCTTGCCGTCAGACACATGGTTGCATTGGGATCACTCCTCTTCACTTCCTCAATATATGGACATATTATTTTATACTCATCCTCCTGCATACCTTTAATCAAATCCAATGCTTTTTCCTTGGCTCTAAAGGCCGGACTTTTACTAACTTTGCACCTCAACTCCCTCATCACCTTCTGTGTGAAAGCTATCAAATTCAAATTTGGGTTTGCAGCAAACTCATCCACATATTTTTTTTGCAATCAGGCGTGATCTTACAACTTATTTCGAACAGTACAGCTACAGGTGTCCTTTGTGTTCATTAACCTAATCATATAATTTCCATGTCTCCTGCCCAAACCTAACCTCACAAACCATTCACAGCCATCATTTTTACACTTAACACTACACCTGCCCTTGTCACTCTTAACTACAATGATTGACCTCCCCATATTTATTGATGCATCTTCACCGCATCTTTGCAAGTTTGCACATCAGAAAACCTCAAACCACAAAAGAACTCAGGCTTCTTCTTATCACGATTAGGATTAAACATCCTAATCAAAGGTTGACCCTCACCATCAGTGTTAGCTACGTCCGGACCCCCTTCATCTGATACATAATTATCATTACATACACCATCACCACCATCACTAACACATGCATCATCTCCACCATCCCCACCATCCCCACCCTTACTAACACATTTAACATCTCTGCCATCTCCACCATCCCCATCCTGACTAATTAAAGAATCATCTTCTTCATCATACCTTCTATATTCATTAAAGATCATTTCTGAATCTATTAGTCCCTCAGCATTGTACTCAAACTCATCAGAAGAATTATACCCCCACATCTTTCTCTACATTCACATCAGCATTTTCATCTCTCTACATTCACATCACCTTCAACAATTTCCCCATTAGTATGGTTCTCTCCCTCATTATTCCCACTCTCCTCAGCACTATACTCAGACTCATTAGATTCTCCCTCATCATCTTTCTCTACAGGTACATCACCTTCTGCCTGTACACCACCATCACTCATTTCCAACCCACCAGACTCTATGGCCAAGGAAAATTTACTAACCTGGTCAACTAACTGTTCTACATACAATTCAAGTATTCTTGATGCACGCACACGCTTAGCTGCAAAGTATAATGCCCCATCGTTCGATAATAGAACAAACGTGTGATCCTCAACCATATAGTACTTTTTCTTACTTAATACCCCATTTTCTCACATATTTGCTCCACGTACACTAATGGTATCTCAGCCTCCTCCACATTATCACATATGAAACAGTCACCTCAGTATAGTTTGCCTTAGGAAAATGCATCAACAGCCCCCATAATATATAATCAGTGTTAATAGCCCAATATTTGGAGCTGTGGAGACAAGCATCCTTCACAAGCAAATATGAAAACAATTTACAAACACATACAATTGGTGGTAGAAAAAACAAAATACAATACAGTGGCGAGTATCACAAATGCAGAAGCCAAAACAAATTTGCTTAAGGAATAACTGGGTGTAACAGAAAAAAATTATCCTCCACAAAACTATCACATGCAGCAAGGTACACAGATAAGGGCACATAAAGATCACTTCTTCTTAGCCTATTTGGACCAAAAACACTAATTCTTTCCAAAAAACTTAGCAGCAGTAGAAAAATTTAAACATCATTCCACAAATTATTCGTATCATCCATAATATCCATATGAATGCAAATGGTAAGGGTCTACAGGCATTAATCCACTAGATTTCCCTGTCACAGGACATAATACACTGATTATGTCTAAAAATCGTATCAAAACATGATCTTTAACACAAACGTGAATTAAATATTACCATAAATAGGATAAGGCTCATTCAGTCTGTTAGATAGCCTCAAACTCATTGCTTCTTATCCGAAACCTTCCAACACACGTTGATTGGCAAACACTGTAGAAAATATATGGCCTAAGCACACAATCTACACATGTAGTCTACAGAATCGTAAGGGAGTAGGGGGAGAGAGGGAACAATCGCAGGGGAGTAGGGAGAATAATTTTGTGAAAAGGGTAAATGGGTGGAAGGGCAGACGGTTTAGGTATTTTACCGCCAATCAAAATAAATCAGGGGTAAGATCGGTAAATCATACGGGTTAGAATCAATTTTTGGTCAGTCAACGGTTGCATTTAAAAACTCAAAGGTTACAGCCAGTATTCTAGTGTTAATTGTGTCAAGTTGTGCCACGTTTGGCTATCAAATGAGGTTTCAGAACGTTTAAATGTTAATTGGAAAATTTGACCAATGTTTGGGGTATAAGTGTTATTTTCTCCTACAAGTTTACATAGTATGCTAAATATGGTAATTACAAATTAGCATAATGATTATTACAAATCACAATAATCACAGAAATTTTTGATATCTCCTTTATTTATTTTCTTTCCTTTCTAACACTTCCACTCAAGTAGTAACCACCAATGCCTAACTTGGTCAGAACTGATTCGAGCACCTTTCCAGTTACTGCCTTTGTTAGTATAACTGCAAGCTGGTCTTCTGATCATAAAATGGCATTTGGATAACTCTGCTTTCTAACTTTTATTTGATAAAGCGCCTGTCAACTTTGACATGCTTAAATCTGTCATGTTGTACCGGTTTTTTGAAATACTAATGGCTGCCTTATTGTCACTCTTTACATGAGCCGGGTGACTAGGTGAAAAACCGATCTCCGCTAATAACTTCTCTATCCATAATACTTACATTACTCCTTTTGCAATCCGTCTAAACTCTACTTGTGCACTGAATAATGCTACAAATTTGTTGCTTCTTACTCCTCCATTTGACGAGATTCCCACCCACCAATGCAAAATATCATGAGGTCGAACGTCTGCCAATCTGCTTTCCTACCCAGTTTGTATCGATGTAAACTTCTACATTAAGGTGCTTATTTTTCTTGAAAAAATAACTCTCCCAAGTGTTCCCTTTAGATACCTGACTATCCGCATAACTGCTTCTATGTGTTCTGTCTATGGCTTATGCATGAACTTACTTAGAACCCCAACTACATAAGTGATATTCGGTCTGGTATGGAATAGATATATAAGATTTCCCACTAGCCTCTGATACATCTCCCGGTCTGGCATCGAAGATCCTTCTGTGTGCTTCAACTTATGATTGATGACTGCTGGTGTATCACTTGGTTTACAGTCTAACATCTCAATCTCAGCCAGTAAATCTAGCATGTACTTCCTTTGAGATATAAAGATTCCTCTTTTTGACCAGAGGACTTCAATCCTAAGGAAATACTTCAATTCTCTCCGATCCTTCATTTCAAACTCGGTAAACATATTTAGCCGGAGCCTCATCATTTCTTTATGGTTATTTCCAGTGATAATCATATCGTCAACATAGATAATTAATCACGTACCCGACTTTCCTATTGAAAAATATGTTTGGATAATTTTCAAGGTCATGATTTTAAGTGGTGGATAATTAAAAATGTCACACATATTGTTATAAATGATTAAGAGTTGAAAAAGTTAAGAAAGATGACATCGATCTCTCAGGTTGTTGCACTTTGATCGATCAATGTACTTCATCCCTTAAATCGATCGAACTATGTAAGGCAGAGAAAGTTCAAGACCTTACTGTGAGACATCGATCTCTAAAACTGAGACACATCGATCGATCGATGTATACATCGAACCCTCACATCGATCGATCGATTTAGGTCAGAGAGAAATTCTGAAACTCACTGTGAGAAATCGATCTCTGAAGCTGAGGCAATTCGATTGATCGATGTCTAGGATTTTTGGAAATATTTTTCTAAAATGTGATAAAGTGGTTGTTTTCATTTTTACATGATTTATATATGTTCATTATGTTGATAATATGTGGTTTTGATAATTATAAATGCATTATGACTAATGTGCCTTGGGAGTTTCTATAACTTACCAAAAAGGGGAAATTGGTATTTTGAGTTTTGTAGGAACATGATGTGGTGGAAATATTTCAAGGACTTATTCTCATGTTATTTATCATGACAAAGGTGTCACTATATCTATTTCTGACCATCCGGGTCATTTCTGGAGTTTTCTCTCACCAGGGGCATTTTGGTCATTTTACCCCTAAGGGCATTTTTGGTATTTTGACTCAAGGAATCACTTGATCATATTATTATCTTCATTCTGGAGTTGAGTTATGATTGTCTTAAAGATTATATGGTGGTGTTATATTATTTTTCTCAAATGATGATATTATCGACGGTAGCAGGATATGTGACGAGTTGTGATGTCACATTGTATTTCTTTCTTGAAGAATCTCTTCTAATGTTATTGGAATATATTTATCATCATATTTCAGAGAATTTAAAGGTGTTCAATGTGTGAAAATAATCACTACATACAAGAAGAAATAGTGGAAATTTTGGTGTTATATGTTGACATAATCTTGTCAACTATTATTTGTTGATTTCTTCTTCAAAAATCTGAGTTGATATACATATATATGTGTTGAAAAACGTTTATATTCAGGTGGAGATGATGTGTAATTAATTTTATAGCTTGGTGACAAGTGGACCAATAAAAAAGAAGCTAGTTGGCAAAAGTTGCCAACTAGGAAAATTCAAAGGTAGCCAACAGCTACTACATGGTCTTTGGAGCTGATTTTTAGTTTGAATCTTTCAACTCCCACATGCCTATTATCTTTCCAAGGAGTTAAGGAGATAATGGAGTTGTTATGGCTATTATCCTACTATTTTATCCTCACATTTTAATTACTATTTCAAGGGCGAAAAATTCGGTCATTACATTTTCCAAGGTGGACCAATTATGTTGCTTCATTTTGCCATGTGTACAAGGTGATTAGGTGGCCAACCAGTGATGTGAAGACAATTAAGCATTGATTATTTAGATGATGACACATTGGAGTTCTTATCTACAAGTCTCAACTCACACTATAAATAGGAGACAAAGGTGAAGAAGAAGAACACACTTGAAGCTCACTTGAAAGCAATAGTTGATTTGTCTAACTATCTTCTTATTGTCATTCTTGTTCCATTCTTTGTAGCCAAGATGTTCTTGTTGTATTTTTTGGAGAGCTACAAGCCTCTTGAGCTTCATTTGTAACATTGATTAGCCAATTCTATAAGGCTACATCAATAGGTGGTAGAGGTGTTGCAATTAAGTGTTGCATGTTCATCCAAGTCTTGAATAGGGTTGGTGTTTAACCCAAGGATCAAGCTTGGTTATTGTTGTAATTTGGTTCATACCACAGTAAAATCCAAGGAAAAGTGTTCCTTGGGCTGGGGTAGGTCAGATTGACCGAACCAGGATAAATTCTCGGTGTTCTTATCTTGTTTCTCCATTTTTGCATTGTCTGTTTTCTACTGCAGTTTTCACACAATTTCTCAAGTTTTGAAAAAATAGATAAACATTTTCAAAATTCGTGATTTTTGGTGGAGTTATACCTCAGGCTGTTAGCTTTCATTTACAACAAGAATCACTTGATTTTAGCAAGGGAAAGTTAGTCTTTCAGTCTTTGCAAGATAACTGCTCCAATCTGGCTGCAATCTGACCAGTTTTGAGAAAACTTTAATGGGATAATTACCTTTACCTCCCCTATGGTTTGGCTAATTCGCCAAAAATTTTCATGTGTTTTGAAAATAGACCTTTACCTCCCCTCTAGTTTGGGTTAAAATGGTTTACGGCCAACTCCGTCCAAACCATAGGGGGCTGTGTTGGCCGAAAACCACATAAACCAAAACTAGAGGGGAGATAAAAGTCTATTTTGCCAAACCACATGGGAGGTAAAGGTAATTATCCCTTAAAAATATTGCCACAATTGATTTTTCAATATATCGTATTATATTATTTTATAAGATAGAATAAAAATAATAATACATGCATTATAGTACCAATATACAAATGTTCATATATGCTTATACGTGACTCTATTATTTTCTTTCCATCAATATCAATGTGTACCACGACAAATTTTACTACCACGATTTGATGTCTCCTAGATGAAAAAAGCTAAGAATGTAGTCAAATTCAGAATGCACATTGTAAAACATTATGTAACAAAAATCCATAGGTCCACGACCCATGCAGAAAGCTCATAAATGGGTTGCCAAATCATGATGTGGTGGCATGCACCTATTGGAAAGAAGCAAATATTCTGGGCAGAAAGATGTACGATGATACATATACAACAGTGTTGCTATTCTTTTCACGTGGACATCACATTAGCTTTGTTTGATTGCTTCGTGTTGAGTTGAGCACAAATCTTACTACATACTCCATGAATTTTAGAAATACATGTTAATAATTTAACATGTAGAAATTACATATATAAAAAAAAGTTAAAGTGAATAGAATAATAGATATACTGTCAATAGTTTATCAGACATGAAAGTGAACAAGGATAATGGGACATTGACTAGGCATTCTCCTAAAAAGCGGCTGATAATTGGTCTATAAAATGTCGTTCTCGCTGCACTAGTCTTCCGCGTTTGCACAGGGTCTGGAGAAGGGCTAGATTGCTTCGCGATCTGATGTATTATGCAGTCTTACTCTATACTTTATGCAATAGGCTATTTTCGCAGCTCGAATCCGTGGCCTCAATGTCACAAATGCAGGTTTAACCAATGGAGGGTAGCTAGGTTGAGAACAAAACAAAAGTCGATGAAAAGTATCCTCTAAAGCGGAGGAGCTAGTGACCTGTGATTTTAAAAGTTAATAATTAGGGATAATTATCTTTACCTCCCCTGTGGTTTGGCTAATTCGCCAAAATTTTCCTGTGTTTTGGCTAAATAGACTTTTACCTCCTCTCTAGCTGGGGTTAAAGTGGTTTCCGGCCAACACAGACCCTTATGGTTTGGACAGAGTTGGCCAGAAACCACTTTAACTCAAACTAGAGGGGAGGTAAAGGTCTATTTTCAAAACACAGAGGAATTTTTGGTGAATTAGCCAAACTACGAGGGAGATAAAGGTAATTATCTCAACTTTAATTTTGTTTTAATCAAGAATTGTTTAAGGTTAGGGCCCTTTGGAAACATAAACTAGACATACTAAGGAGTGTTTTGACATAAAGATCAACCTTTTTGGTTAAGTATTCAAAGAGAAACACGTTTTTCAATTTCAGCAACATTCTATCCAATTCTGTCCAGATTGACCATCTGAATCATTTTATTTGTTTGAAGGGTCAAACAATCTTATTTTGTCTAAATTTTGGACAGAGTTTTGTCAACACATTGAAGTTAAGTTCTGGAAATTTTTATAATTTTGGAGTTGTGTAAAAGGATTTTTAAATTTTTCAAAAAGGGGTTCTGAATCTGAGGAGTCTCAAATTCTGTCTTCAAAGGGGATCTTTATCAAGGGTAGTAGTGTAATTTCTGCTAATAACTATTCATCCCTCTCTAATGGTGTTTATTACAGGTGCACGGTCCATCAATTAGTATCAGAACGAGGTTAACACCTCTCAAAGAAGCAAGATTCAACACCATACAAATAAGAAAAGGCCAAGAAAAAAAATTTCGAAGTAGACTGTTAATCTCAAATTAAAGGTACATACAATGGCCATAGTTTCACCTATGTCTTTTCGATGAAAATAATTCCGTTCATTGGAAACTTAGAATGAGGCTATTCTTAATGGCTATAGACATCGATTATGGTCTATAGTTGAAGATGGACCGTACATTCCAATGAAAATTGTACAAGTTAGTGGAGTCACACAAGAAGTAAAAAAATATAAAAGCGAATGGTTTTCCAAAGATAAAAAGAAAATGTCCATGAACGCTAATGCTATGCAATTACTGTTTAACGTACTAACGACCTCTGAAGCAAGATATATGTCAAATTGCACAAGTGCACACGACATGTGGAAATCATTAGAATTAAAGAATGAAGGTACTAGTGGGGCAAAAGAGTCAAAAATAAACATGCTTATGTCTGAGCTTGAATCTTTCAAAATGTTGTCAAACAAATCCATAACATATATGGATTTGAGGATTACTAACATTTTCAATGCCCTTGAAGCTTTAGGAAAATCATTCACCAACATGAGAAGGTTCAAAAGGTGTTGCGAAGCCTTCCTGTTGAATGGGATCCTGAGGTAACAGCAATCGAAGAGACAAATTCAATCACTAAGATGGATGAATTGATCGGTTCACTTAGAGTTTACGAGGTAAAACTAAACCAATTGAAGTTCGAGTCATCTAAGTCATCCGGTAAGTCTATAGCTTTCAAATCAACTGAATCACATGCAAATAATAATGATAGTAATAGTGATAATGAATTAGACGATGACTTAATATTGATAGCTAGAAACTTAGAAAGTTTTTCAAACGGCCTAATAGGAATAGAAAACTATCTTCTTCTTCTTCTTCTTCTCAACTTAAGAAAAATAACTCTAATAACAATAAATGGTATAATAAAGAGTTAAAGTGTTATGAATGTGGTCAAAAAGGACACATCTCTTATGATTGTCCGACAAAGAAAAACGCCAAAAAAATAATAATAACAATAAACAAGACAAGGAGATGCAAAAATCAAAGGCAAAGGAGACCAAGTTAAGGAAAGGCAAACGAGCAATGAAGGAGAACACATGGAGCGACTCGTCCGACTCAGAATCCGACACTGAGGAAGCTCAAGTCTGCTTTGTATCCAATGAGGTAAGTTCTTCATCTGATGAAGATTCTGATAATGAAATGTCATTCGATGAAATGTATGAAGAATTTTTAAGGATGCATGCTCACTGTAAAAGGCTCTCTAAAGAAAAGAAGAAACTAATTGAAAAAAACGACAAGTTAAAGACGTCTAACTTGGAGTTTTCCGATCAATTAGAATCTTTTAAACAAGAGTCTACTATTACTCTTGATTCTTTAGAGATTAAAGTTGAATCATATAGGAAAAATAAAACAAAATTAAAAAGTGAAAATATTATGTTGAAGTCTAAGTTAGAAAGTTGTGAAAATGAGATAGTACGACTTAAATCTACTAAACTAAACTTAGAAAAATTGTCAGAACAATTTAAATCTGGTACAAACATGTTAGATACACTTATATCATCTCAAAAATATGGAAACGATAAAACTGGATTAGGATATAAAGAAGAAAATGCTAAAGTAGATAAAAAGTCTAAGTTTGTTTCATCTAGTACGAAACTGCCATACATTACAACGAAATCAACTTTGCCTGCTACATCGTTTTCTACTCCTTCTTCTATTTATTCTAAGGCAAAAATACAACATGCACCCACAAAAGCACACACATATCAACATTCAAATAGGCAAAATTTTGCATCTAGACAACCTAGAAATTATGCCTATATGTATACAAATACAACTAGACATAATAAAATGCATCCAACTTGTTATGAACCTAAATATAGGCAACATTCATATAATACTTATAGAAATGCATATGAACACACATACATAGGGCCATTCAAGAAACAAAATCATATGTTTATACACACTATCAAAATCGGCTAAGACATAGTATTTATCACCAAGGTATAACATGAGTAACCATGCATCATATTTTAAATGGAATAGACAATTACATGAAAATCCTTTGTATTATTCAACTTATAATAATGTCAAATATGTGCCTAGAAGGTATGTCCAAATTTGGATACCTAAGGGATATCTAAACAAGGATGGTGCCCCTAACATTCAAGGACCCATATAAAGGATACATAAAAACTTTGTTTCTATTGTAGGAAAATTGCAAGGAATACAAGAAGGAGGCAAATTCAAAGAATCTAAAAACTAAATGGTTTTTAGATAGCGGATGTTCAAGACATATGACGGACAACCCCAAACTATTCACCCTGCTGGAACATATCGAGAATGGAGGAACGGTGACATTCGGTGACAACAACAAAGAAAAAGTTAGTGAAAAAGGAACAATCGGGGACCCTAACACATTTCAACTACGAAATGTGTTGTTAGTAAGAAATATTTCTTATGATTTATTAAGCATTTCGCAACTTATAGATTCCAGTTATTATGTTTCTTTTCTCCCTGATTCTTGTGATAAAAAAATGAGAAAGGAGAAATTGTATTAAAAGGAAATAGAGATGGTAAAATTTACACATTGTCACTAAATAACATGTTAGATGCTAAGGTTAAGTGTTTGATATCACATGACTTAGATATGAACTTATGGCATAGACGACTAGGCCATATAGGAATCTTAACTATTTAAAAGTTATATAAGAAGAATTTAATAAGAGGTATGCCTAAGTTAGACATAGATAATTTTCAACTATGTGAAACGTGTATTAAAGGAAAACACACTAAAGAAACGTTAAAACCGAAACATGAAGTCATGTACTAGAATTGCTTCACTTAGACTTATTTGGTCCAAGTAGGACAAGAAGTCTAGGTGGACACTACTATGTGTGTGTCATAGTAGATGATTACTCACGATACAAATGAACATTGTTTTTAACACACAAAGACGATGCTCCATTGGCAATCAAAACTCTTATCAAGCAACTCAAAAATCTTTGCGAAGAAAATGTTAAAAGAATTAGAAATGATAGAGGTGGAGAATTTCAAAACAAAGATGTAATCAAGTTTTGTGAATTACATGGAATTAAACATGAATTCTCACCACCTAGAATACCACAACTCAATGGAGTGGTTGAACGTAAAAATAGAACTATACAAGAAATAGCAAGGACAATGTTGTGTGAAAACAAAGTACCTAAATATTTATGGGTTGAAACTGTTAGTTGTGCATGTTATATAATAAATAGGCTTTCTATTAGAAAAAAATTGAATAAAACACCGTACGAATTGTTAAATAATAGACAACCTAAAGTAGATTATCTTAACGTTTTTGGTTGTAAGTGTTTTGTGTTGAACACTAAGGATAATCTAGACAAGTTTGAACAAAAGACTATTGAATGCATATTTGTTGATTATTCAACTAATTCCAGAGCATATAGGTGTTATAATCTTGCATCTAGAAAAATAATTGAATCTGTACATGTGAAATTCAATGAAATTGCATGTTTTGAAGTTAGTGATAAAACTCAACATAAACAAGAAAATAATGTTAAAATATGTTTAATGATGATGATATACTACTTGAGTCTGATCATCTAGAACCAACTTCCCCTTAACAAGACATGCATAAACTCTTAGATGAAATGAATAAAGAGATTTTGCAATTGGAAGATAATACAACTAACTTGCAAGATGATTCAATTGTATACGACAATGTTCACACTAATGAAACATTTGAACAAGATGAGGGTGAACCTAGTCAACCTAGGAATTGGTGGCTTATAAAAGATAAGCACAAACACCCTAAAGAATTAATCATTGGGGATCCAAGTGTTGGAGTTAGAACACGTAGAAATAGAAGTCAACTTGAAGGACATAGTTTAATCTCACACTTAGAACCTAAGAATGCTAAAGAAGCCATAGGTGATATATCGTGGATAGATGCCATGCATGAGGAATTGAATTAATTTACGAGGAACAACGTGTGGGATTTAGTACCTACACCCAAAAATAAGTCTATAATAGGTACAAAATGGGTGTTTAGGAATAAAATAGATGAACAAAGAAATATTACAAGAAATAAGGCTAGGCTAGTCGCACAAGGTTATAATCAACAAGAAGGAATAGATTATGAAGAAACATTTGCACCCGTTGCACGACTAGAAGCAATTAGATTATTACTTGCGATTGCAAGTCTAAGCGATATTAAAATCTTCCAAATGGATGTCAAGAGTGCGTTCTTAAATGGATACATCCAAGAAGAGGTTTTTGTCAAACAACCCCCTGGATTCGAAGATCCAAAGAATCCTAACCATGTGTACAAGCTTAAGAAAGCTTTATATAGTTTGAAACAAGCTCCAAGAGCTTGGTATGATAGATTTACAAAATTTCTTATTGCAAATAATTATCACAGGGGGGCCATAGACAATACATTATTTCTAAAAAGAAAAGACAATGACTTTTTAATAGTCCAAATATATGTAGACGATATAATCTTTGGATCAACCAACCGTACCTTAGTAAAAGACTTCGAAGAGTGTATGAAGTCAGAATTTGAAATGTCAATGTTAAGAGAGTTAAATTACTTCTTAGGGCTTCAAATAAAACAAACCCCTCAAGGAATCCACATTAGCCAACTTAAGTATGTCAATGATATGATTAAGAAGTTTGGCTTTGAAGAGTTGAAACCAATACCTACACCTATGAGCGTTAGCACCAAACTAGACGAAGATGAACATGGTAAACCTTTTGATGACACACTATATAGGTCTATGATTGGCTCATTGTTATATTTAACCGCATCAAGACCTGACATCATGTTTAGTGTGTGTGTGTGTTCTAGGTTTCAATCTTGTCCTAAGGTATCTCATTACAATGCAGTGAAAAAGATCTTTGGATATCTTAAACATACACCTCACTTAGGACTTTGGTATGATAGAAATGCTAAGTTGGAATTATACGCATATAGTGATGCTGATTATGGTAGTTGCAAATTAGATAGAAAATCCACTAGCAGTACATGTCAATTCATAGGAACCAACTTGATCTCTTGGTTTTCTAAAAAACAAGCTAATGTAGCTCTTTCTACCACTGAAGGCGAGTATATAGCCTTAAGCTTATGCACTACCCAAATACTTTGGCTTAAACAACTTAGTGATTTTGGCATTAAAATGAATAAGATTCTAATTTTCTGCGATAGCACAAGTGTAATCAATCTCTCTCGGAATCCGGTGCTTCATTCTAAGGCCAAACACATTGAGGTAAGATACCATTTCCTTCGAGATCATGTTCAAAATGGGGATATAACCATAGATCATGTAAGAACTGATTGCCAAATAGCTGATATCTTTACCAAACCCCTTAATCAAGCCAATTTTGAAAACTTACGAGCCAAGTTAGGTATGAAGACTTACGATACCATTGCATAGTTCTATCTTTTGCATGATTTTCAAAATAAAGGGGGAGATAGAATAAGAACATGATTTTAGAGATTTTAGTCGGTAAGTCATGATTGGGATTTAAGTTGAATAATATGCTAAATTTCCATTGATATACGTTTTGAGTATAGGTTAAGGGGGAGAGTATAAGTTGAGGGGGAGCACATGAACACATATGTTAAAAACATGAGAATTGAGAGTTTGAAAACAATTGGTATAAAATTGGTGAAACAATTGGTAATTTGTAAGGTTTTCAAAACAATTCAATTGGTAAATATGTGATAAAGAGTTACGACATTAAAATCATGTTAAGTTATTTTGAAAATCATCCAAAAGGGGGAGAATGTTGAGAAATATGTTTGGATAATTTTCAAGGTCATTATTTTAAGTGGTAGATACTTAAAAATGTCACACATATTGTTATAAACGATTAAGAGTTGAAACAGTTAAGAAAAATGACATCAATCTCTCAGGTTGTTGCACTTCGATCGATCAATGTACTTCGATCCCTCACATCGATCGATCTATGTAACGCATAGAAAGTTCAAGACCTTACTGTGAGACATCGATCTCTAAACCTGAAACACATCGATCGATCGATGTAAACATCGAACCCTCACTT
>AP025044.1:34253340-34270066 GCA_036186865.1 Eustoma russellianum
CCTGAAACTCTGCCATCCGCTGTAGAACCACGCTGTCAGGGACATAATATCTCCTGAATTCTTAATAGAACTGCACCCAGGTAATAGGTGCAGTCAACCGCATCTCAACACTACGCCACCAAACCTCAGCATCTCCAATCAGAAAAGGTATACAACTTCTACCCTCAGATCATCGAGCACCTGCAAAAGTCAGAGGTGATTGGACATCTCCTTCAACCAAATCTCAACATCTTCCGGTTTTGATATGTCCAGAAGGTAGGAGCTCAGGCATTCTGCATCTCTTTATAAAAGAACCCTAGACCCTGCTGCGGTGGTGGTGGAGGAATCTGCTGATTCAGCTGTTGCTGCTGGTGAGCAACAATATTCGTCAGAATTACCAAGGCCTCAGCGATGTTATTGTTCTGATTCTGAGCCTGACCTATTCCGGCGTTTCCAGTCGGATTCAATTCTGTCTGCAGTTCACAATTTAATCAAATTCACAAATAAGGGTATTTTGGTAATTTACCTATTCTTGAAACAAATCAGTAAATATTTAACTAACGGTCCTCACACCCCTTAACCCGATCATGACTTAAGTCTAAAATCATCACTTACGTCTAAGTGATCTAGTTAATCATGCATTTCCGAGGCGGATTTGAAGTCTCGGCTCTGATACCACCTGTAGCGCCCAGCTCCAGAACCCTACATCGGAAACAATGCACCCGCCGATTGCTACGAGAACTACAAAGCGTCGTTCAATTCTCTTACACGTCAGAAGTGACGTAGAAAATTTCGCAGCGGAAACGAAATAAATAAAATAAACATTCATTTTATTTCAATGTTTCAATCCCAACATCAAATAAGTATCATGTCTAAGTTCATTATTACACTTCAACATAAAAGAAATAAAACTGCCAAAGATAACATCTCTTGCTCTAACTATCCCACTGCCCGAACTCAGCTCCGTCTTCTATGTATATGTAGTCGTACTCCTGCTCACCTGGAAAAAATAAAGGGGTGAGTGATATAGAAATATCACCCAGTAGGTTCCCACCTCTTTACGAACAATTTCATATATGGCAACAAATAACACGTAGCACATGTATAAACATGAATAACTAAGTAAATAAATGAAAGCACAACACAACAATTATGCGATGTCATGATGCATGCTTATGTCACACGCAACGGTATCTCAACATACGAATGCCTGTCTCTCTACCGTGCAATGCATGAACCTCAAGGTAATCCTACCACACGCCTCGTCAGGCCACACGTCCCGTCAGGCCACACACCTCATAGGGCTACACGTCCTGTGGGACCACACGCCTCATAGGGACACACGTCCCGTAGGACCACTCGCCTCATAAGGCCACACGTCCCGAGGGACAATGTACGTGCCATGAAATGCAAATGTAATATGTCGCATAACACAATTTTTTTCCCTTCTTGTTTTCCTCTTTTCTTCTTCCTCATTTTCACATTCTTTCTCAATTTCCTTGTAATAACAATTTCTTCTTATTTATTGACTTCTCTTAAATAAATCTCATTTGCTTCCTCAATTATGTTTTAGATTTTTATGTCTAAGTGCATTTTAATATACATAGATATATTTCATTATTATTATATTTTTTCTTAAAAAACCGAACCTTTCTTTTATACTATTTAATATCCAATTTTTATTTTATTTTTTTATTTCACTTATTTACCGAACCTAGAAATTTTTTCTTCCTTTTAAAAGAATTCTGTTTTTTTAAATTTTATTCTAATCAATAATCAATCTAAACCAAAATAAACCCTCAACCCAATTCCCCTCCCCAGCCCCCAGCCTGCCTGCCCCTAAGCCCAGCACCCCCGCGCCTCATAACCCCTAGGCCCCTTCTTTTTTTCCTTTACTCCCAGTTCTGCGACCCAAATGCTATGTCTTTCTTTTTCTGCTATCCACTTAACTGGCCTTACCACCTTTCTTTTTGGCCCAAACCATCCAAAGCCTTCCAATTAAGCAGGCTGTCCCTTTTATTTTTTTCCCTCTCTTCTCAGCCAAATCCAACATATTTCTCCAAAACAATTTCACTTCAATTACAATTCTAATCTAACTTTAATTAATACTCCTTTAGTTAAATCCCAAATTAAACCTTTAAATTTCAAAACCACCTACTCTAATCAAAACTTATTTATAACTCTTTTGATTAAATCCCAATTAAACCTTGCAATCTAAAAATCGTTCGAAAATAGATTACTAACATTTTTTTGTATAAATAACTCCAGTGATAATGTTGAAATATATACCATTTTTTCCCTAAAACTGGTCCCTACAATTGTGCTATCTAGCATGTACTAAATAAAAACAGTTTTTTGTTGTTATTTTATTTTCTCAGCCGAGATGCAACACAAAGTAAACCATAAACATATGCATCATATTTTAAACAACAATGGAACTAACTAAACATACAACATATCCATTCAAATTTCAACATGCAAAATAACAATAAAACTAATAACAAATAATCACATATATAAAATTAGCTCAAAAAAAGAGGGGCCACCTACCTCTTGGTTGTAGACGAAGATTGTGGTGATGTGGTGGTGTTGGTGGTGCACTTCCCCTTCTCCTCCTTTCTTTTCCTTCCTTCCCTTTTTCTTTATTCCTTCTATTATTCCCTCTCAGATTCTCTCACTTTTATAAGGTTTGCTCTCAATTCCTCTTTTACATTACATGGCCATTTGGCCTTTTAAATTTAAGAGGGGGAGGGGAAGTTGCATCCCCCTTTGACTATTTGGATAAGGGGAAATTAATGGGTGGGTTATTCAAAAAGTTTTTTTTTTAAATTTATGTAAAAATATTGTCATAAATATTTTTTTTATCTTTTTGTTTTAACCGGGTATAACACATTCCATGCTAATGCAATAATGATGCAAGGGGTATAAAAATGCAATGCATGTCTATGTCCATCTTTGGTCGGTGTCCAGTCCATATCCATATCCATATCTGGTCAGCGACTAGTTCATATCCATATCCATATCCATATCTGGTCAGTGACCAATCCATATCCATATCCATATCCCATCTACAGTGGGCATCGTGATTTTGTAAACAATGCAACATGTAAGGTTCCATATCCAAATCCAATGAATTTTTTCAACATGTTGTGCATAATTATCCATATTATCTATACCATGGTATTGTCATAATGATGCAAATATTATAAAACAATGCAATGCATGTCCATATTGTTCGGTGACCACTTCCATCCGTTGTGGGCACATGATTTCACAACCAAATACAATATGCAATTTTCTATATTCAAAACAAATGAACTTTCGCAACATGATGTGCACGACGATCCATGTCCATACATATATATTTATTAATCCATAAGATATCCATTCGGTTATGTATTCATGTTAATCCATCCAATGTTCTTTCATTTAAGTTTATAATTATTAATCCATTCCAATGTCCATATACGACTTATATGCATTTACTGATCCATTCCAATATCCATACACGACTTATATGCATATACTAAACAATTCCAATGTCCATCCAGTCTTTTACCTATAATATATTCCAATCCATATGAAAATACCATACGGTAAATATCCATAATACCCCATGTTTCAAATAAGGTTCATAGCATACATAAGTACACAAAATATGTTCCATATTCCAACATATCCATATACGGCTTCATGTATTTATATATAGATACTTATACCGTTCATAAAAATAGTCACACAATTTACAATCTCATTGAATGTCCATGATCCACATCCATTTTACAATATACACATCCTAAGTTCCATATTCAAGTATAATTACTCATGAATATGAGAGTTAAACCATTCCAAATATTTACAACTTAACAACTATTATTCATATCTTAATCCAACTACCTGCATATACTTATGAGGCTTAACGCCTAGGCTATATAAAGTCCAAGGGGAGATCTTTCTGCCCAAAATATGTCATTTCATACATATTTGAGATCCATCTTACAACAACATAATTTTCACATGAACAAACACTATATTCTAACTTTCCATATCTTCATACCTATTACTTTTGTCCAACATATATTATGATTTTTCCTCTTAAATTTATTCATCATTTCTACTCCAATCAATTCAACTATATATTCCCCCACAAAGATACATTTTGCATCAAATATAAATCTATCCCTAAACAAGGTATGGAGGCTGAATACCCTACTCATGTGTCTACTACTATTTTTATACAACCTCATTGAGATCCATTCTTGCAAATACCTAAATTACCTCTTGAAGTATACTCCATGGCCGAGATGTTTGTCCTCCCTTTACATTTATTTTTTCATCATATACTTCATCATTTACTTTCTTTAATTTCATGACATCAACTATGGCCGAAAATTTCTTCTGCACATACTTATCTTTCCATTTATACAACATACTACATATTTACTTCTCTTGAGTGCATTATGCATCATATGGCCGAAAGTTCTAAGGGGTCGGGATTCAACAAAATCATCATACAAGAACAAAATTCTTGTGATTACAACTTAGCTAATTACATACATCATCATCTTCATACTTCACCATAAACTAGTTTTGTCCCCAAATACCTTATTGTTGAAAGTTACTTAAGTTTAGGAGTCCCCAAAATCATCATGTAGGAATTGTGATTAAATCTTAGCTGAATACATGAATCATCATCTTTTTACTTCTTCATAAACTAATGTTGTCCAAAATACTTTTATGGCCGAATTTCATCCACATATTCATACCTCACCTTGCATACAAAATTCTATCATTCTTCTTTCATAAGTACATGTATCATCCTCTTATATTTCACCATAAATTAATTTTGTTATGCTAGCCGAAAATACCTTTCTCTCCCTATTTAATCATACATGTAAAATTTTATTTCTTTTCTTTCACACGATCATTTCTCCTTTATCTAAACAATTCTCATGTCTAACCTTGACCATGGTCATTTCTTCACCTAAAAAACCCTCCAAACCATCATTGAACTCATCTTTGTTTATATTGGTGTAAACATATAGTTTTCATATGAACATAGCCTTAATGTTCTTGATACTTAGTCCTTAACATAACCAAGCATACTGGTAAGTCTCACCACTTGTTTTCCGTAGAAACTTAGCCTTGAACATACTATGATTGATGAACTTACTTAGTAGTTTTTGAAAATGACATGAAGATCTAAAAGATGTACTTGCCTACTTCACTTGTTTCAAGTTTATACTTGAAAGTTACTCTTGATAATAGATCTACAAGCTTGCTTCTTGGTTTTAACTTGAAGATTCATCCTTCTCCTTCTCTAATGTAGGCCGCGGTTTTGTTGAACAAAAAGAGAGAATTAGTGAACAATTTTTGGAAGATGTTAGATTGAAGTATTGGAAGTCATCTTTGAATAAAATCTTACCTAAATTCTTCTTGCTCCTTGGCTCCCTAGCTCTCATTTTCAATGTCTAGAATAAGTAGGAATGCTTAGCCTTGTATTGCAAGAATGGTGTGTGGTGAATAGATGCAATTTTCTCTTCTTTCTCACTTCTTGATGCTCTTGGTTGGACATAGGAAAATAGGTCTTGGGGAGTGTGTGATGCACAAACACTCAGCTATTGTAGGACCTTTCTTCAACTCAATAAACCAGCTGGAACCAAGAAGGAAGGTGCAAAAAATACATGGAACACCAAACACTTCAACATGTCCAGATTTCAGCCAAGCAAGTGACTCAACTTCAGCAAATGACTTCAACTTGTTTGGACAAGCCTAAACGCTTCCAAACAATATCCATCCCAAGCTATAGAAGCAGTACAATCAAGTTATGATTCAAAAAATTTAAGGCAATCAAAGGATTCAAATGGAAAAACTGAAAACAGTTTTTGTTGCAAATTTTCGGTTTTGTTGTATCTTGAAAAGCTGAAGTTACCAACGTTTTTTTCTATCTTAAATAGCTAAATTAAACTTTTAAAAGAAGATACATATGTACATGGTCCAATTGCAGAAAAGAAGGAAATTTAGACAAGCTACAAACAAGACAAAAATGATGGTGATTGACATGTTGCTTCTCGGCAGATTTGTTCCTTTTCTTGCAAGCTGATTTTCTCTTTGATGTTTGATTGGACCAACCTATCCTTGCTTGGGAATATTATTTAGGACGTCCCTGATGTGCTGGTTAAGCCCTTTGAAGATGATTGGTTGAAAAGACTGTTTGAAAAGTCAAGAAACTGAAATCTGTCCAGTTTTGAGTAGCTTCCTGTTTTGAATTATAACATAACCTTCCATTCCAAATTAGCTCTTCCACTTCAAATAAAAATTGTAGATATTTTTCTGTAGATATGTTTAGACACCAGAATGATGTCGTTTATGTTGGACCGTGCACCTGCAATAAACACCACTAGAGGAGGGGGGTGAATAGTGGTTAGCGGAAATTACACTACAACCCTTTGTTAAAATCCCCTTTGAAAACAAAATCTGAAACCACCTCAGATTCAGAACCCTTTTTCAAAAATTCACAAATAATTGTACACAACTCCAAAAATTATAAAACTTTCTAGAATGTAACTTCAATGAGTTAACAAGACTCTATCCAAAAATCAGACAAAAATAAGATCGTTTGACCCTTCAAATAAATAAAAAGATTCAGATGGTCAATCTGGACAGAATTGGACAGAATGTTGCTGATTTTGCAAAACGTGTTTCTCTTTGAATACTCAACCAAAAAGGTTGATCTTTATATCAAAACACTCCTTAGGATGTGTAGATGAAGTTTCCAAAAGGCCCCGACCTTAACCAACTCTTGAAAAATACAGAATTTAAGTTTTCTCAAAACTGATCAGATTGCATCCAGATTGGAGCAGTTATCTTGCAAAGACTGAAAGACTAACTTTCCCTTGCTCAAATCAAGTGATTCTTGTTGCAAATGAAAGCTAACAGTCTGAAGTATAACTCCACCAAAAATCACGAATTTTGAAAGTTTTTAGATATTTTTTCAAATTGTGAGAAGTGTGAAAACTGCAGTCAAAAACATGCCGAAAACAAAAATAAAGAAACAAGAGAAGAACACCGAGAATTTATCTGGTTCGGTCAATGTGACCTACTCCAGTCCCAAGGAACACCTTTCCTTGGATTTCACTATCTAATAAAACCTTACAACAAGAGCCAAGCTTGATCCTTGGGTTATACACCATGCAACTCTTGGTTACAACACCTCTACCACCTATTGATGTAGCCTTATAAATTTGGCTAATCAATTATACAAATCCAACTCAAGAAGGTGTGTATAGTGTAGCTGGACAACAAAGAAAATTGGAACACCTTAGCTACACAAAGTATGAACGAAAATATGAGAAGAGAATAGCAAGACAACAATCTTCAATTTTGCTTTCAAGTGTGTGTCTTCTCTTCTTCACCTTGCCTCCTATTTATAGTGTGAATAGATGGCATATTCTCTCCAAATTTTAGATCATGTGATGGCTGAGAATTTTGAATTAAAACACCTCCATAATCATCTCCAACAACCTTGTCTCCATTACATTTAAATTTGAAATTTCAAGTTGGCAACTTTTGCCAACTAGCTTGTTTTTGAATTTTCCACTTGTCCAAAAGTCATAAAATGAGTACACCACCTTCTCCACCTGTTTATGGACGTTTTTGATGTTGTATATATGTATACCAACTCAAATTTTGTGAATAAAAAATAATGAATAAGTGTTGACAAGATTATGTCAACATATAACACCAAAATTCCTACTTTCTTCTCCTTTACATATTGTGATGAATCTTGCACCATGGACACCTTGTAATCTCTAAAATATGATTATTAATATCCTCTTATAACATATATAAGAGGGTCTTCAAGAAAAAAATAGAATGTGACATCTCAAATCGTCACATATCCAGCTATAGTCAATAATATCATCGGTTGAGAGAATAAGATATAAGATCACCATATAATCTTCAAAATAATAATAACACAGCTCCAGAATGAAGATAATAATATGCTCAAGGGATTCCTTGAGTGAAAATACCAAAAATACCCTTGGGGGTAAAATGACCAAAATACCCCTTGTGTGAGAAAACTCCAGAAATGCCCCCGATGGTCAGAAATAATCACAATACCACCTTTGTCATGATAACCAAGATAATAATATGCACTTGAAATATTTTTCACCATATGATGTTCCTACAAAACTTAAAATACCAATTTTGCCCTTTTTGGTAAGTTGTAGAAACTTCCAAGGCACGTTTAGTCACAAGACAATAATAATCACCAAAAACACATAATAAGCACATAATGAGCATGTATAAATCATGTAAAAATGAAAACAACCATTTTATCACATTTTAGAAAATTATTTCTAAAAACTCTAGACATCGATCGATCGAAGTACCTCAGCTTCATAGATCGATGTCTCACATAAAGGTTCAGGTTTTGTCTCTGACCTACATCGATTGATCGAATTGAGAGTTCGATGTACATTGATCGATCGATGTGTCTTAGGTTTAGAGATCGATGTCTCACAGAAAGGTCTTAAACTTTTCTGCCTTACATAGATCGATCGATGTGAGAGATCTATGTACATAGATCGATCGATGTGCAACAACCTGAGAGATCGATGTCAACTTGTTCAACTTATTCAACTTTAATCACATATAACACCATGTGTGACATTTTTAAATATTCATCACTTAAAATCATGACTTTGAAAATTATCCAAACATATTTCTCAACATTCTCCCCCTTTTGGATGATTTTCAAAATAACCTAACATGATTTTAATGTCACAACTTATAACCAAAAGTTTAACCAAATGTTTAACCAAAAGTTTAACCAATTGTTTTCAACCATGTTTTCAACTTTTATATAGTATGCTGCTCCCCCTCAACTCATACTCTCCCCCTTAACCTATGCTCCAAAATTTATACCAATAAAAAACTTAGCATATGATTCATCATGACTTACCAACTAAAACATGACTTACCAACTAAAATCATGTTCTTATTCTATCTCCCCCTTTATTTTGCAAATCATGCAAAAGATAGAACTATGCAATGGGATCGTAAGTCATCATGCCTAATTTGGCTCGTAAGTTTTCAAAAGTGGCTTGATTAAGGGGTTTGGTGAAGATGTCATCGATTTGGTGATCAGTTCTTATATGGTTTATCACTATATCCTCATTTTGAACATGATCGCGAAGAAAGTGGTATCGCACCTCAATGTGTTTGGCCTTAGAATGAAGCACCGGATTCCGGGAAAGATTGATTGCACTTGTGCTATCGTAGAAAATTGGAATCTTATTCATTTTAATGCCAAAATCACTAAGTTGCGGTTTAAGCCAAAGTATTTGGGTAGTACATAAACTCAAAGCGATATACTCGGCTTCAGTGGTAGAAAGAGCTACACTAGCTTGCTTTTTAGAAAACCAGGAAATCAAATTGGTTCCTATGAATTGACATGTACCGCTAGTGGATTTTCTATCTAACTTGCAACCACCATAATCAGCATCACTATATGCGTGTAATTTCAACTTAGCGTTTCTATCATACCACAGTCCTAAGTGAGGTGTATGCTTAAGATATCTAAAGATCTTTTTCACTGCATTGTAATGTGATACCTTAGGACAAGATTGAAACCTAGCACACATACACACACTAAACATAATATCAGGTCTTGATGCAGTTAAGTATAACAATGAGCCAATCATAGACCTATAAAGTGTGTCATCAAAAGGTTTACCATTTTCATCCTTATCAAGTTTGGTACTAACACTCATAGGGGTAGTTGTAGGTTTCAACTCTTCAAAGCCAAACTTCTTAATCATATCATTGACATACTTAAGTTGGCTAATGTGAATTCCTTGAGGGGTTTGTTTGATTTGAAGTCCTAAGAAATAATTCAACTCTCCTACCATTGACATTTCAAACTCTGACTTCATACATTCTTCGAAGTCTTTTACTAAAGTAGGGTTGGTTGAACCAAAGATTATATCATCTACGTAAATTTGAACTATTAACAAATCATTACCTTTTCTTCTTAGGAATAACGTGTTGTCGATGGTCCCCTTTGATAATTATTTGCAATAAGAAAGTTTGCAAATCTATCATACCAAGCTCTTGGAGCTTGTTTTAAACCATATAGAGCTTTCTTAAGCTTATAAACATGGTTAGGATTCTTTGGATCTTCGAATCCAGGGGGTTGTTTGACAAACACCACTTCTTGGATGTATCCATTCAAGAACGCACTCATGACATCCATTTGGAAGAGCTTAATTTTGCTTACACTTGCAATTGCAAGTAACAATCTAATTGCTTCTAGTCGTGCAACGGGTGCAAAGGTTTCTTCATAATCTATTCCTTCTTGTTGATTATAACCCTGTGCGACTAGTCTAGTCTTATTCCTTGTAATATTTCCTTGTTCATCCATTTTATTCCTAAAGACCCATTTAGTTCCTATGATAGACTTGTCTTCAGGTTTAGGTACTAAGTCCCACACGTTGTTCCTTGTGAATTGATTTAATTCCTCATGCATAGCATCTATCCATGATATGTCACCTAAGGCTTCCTTTACGTTCTTAGGTTCTAATTGTGAGATTAAGCTATGTCCTTCAAGTTGACTTATATTTCTACGTGTTCTAACCCCAGCACTTGGATCCCCAATGATTAGTTCTCTAGGGTGCCACCAATTCCTAGATTGACTAGATTCACCCTCATCTTGTTCAAATGTTTCATTAGTGTGAACATTATCATATGTAATTGGATCATTAGTTGTATCTTCCGATTGCAGAGTCTCTTGATTTATTTCATCTAAGGGTTCATGTATGTCTTGTTCAGGGGGAGTTGGTTCTAGATGATCAAGTACAAGCTCAAGTAATACATCATCATCAAACATAATTTCAACATTTGTTTCTTGTTTATGTTGATGTTTATCACTAACTTCAAAGCATGCATTTTCATTGAATTTAACATGTATGGATTCAATTATTTTTCTAGATGCAGGATTATAACACCTATATGCTCTTGAGTTAGTTGAATACCCAACAAATATGCATTCAATAGACTTTTGTTCAAATTTATCTAGATTATCCTTAGTGTTCAGCACAAAACATTTACATCCAAATACTTTAAGATAATCTATCTTAGGTTGTCTATTGTTTAGCAATTCATAAGGCGTTTTATTTAATTTCTTTTTAATAGTGAGCCTATTTATAATATAGCATGCACAACTAACAACTTCAGCCCATAAATATTTAGGTAATTTATTTTCACACAGCATTGTCCTAGCAACTTCTTGAATCGTTCTATTTTTACGTTCAACAACTCCATTGAGTTGTGGTGTTTTAGGTGGTGAGAATTCATGTTTGATTCCATATAGTTCGCAAAATTTGATTACGTCTTTATTTTTAAATTCTCCACCTCTATCGCTTCTAATTTTTTTAACATTTTCTTCATAAATGTTTTCAAGTTGCTTAATAAGAGTTTCGATTGCTAATGGAGCATCGTCTTTGTGTGTTAAGAACAATGTCCATGTGTAGCGTGAGTAATCATCTACTATGACACACACATAGTAGTGTCCACCTAGACTTCTTGTCCTACTTGGACCAAATAAGTCTAAGTGAAGCAATTCTAGTACATGACTAGTACTCACTTCATGTTTCAGTTTTAAGGTTTCTTTAATGTGTTTTCCCTTAATACATGTTTCACACATTTGAAAATTATCTAAGTCTAACTTAGGCATTCCTCTAATTAAATTCTTCTTAGACAATTTCTTAATAGTTGAAATTCCTATATGGCCTAATCTTCTATGCCATAAATTTACATCTAAGTCATGTGATATTAGACACTTAACCTTAGCATCTAACATGTTATCTAAGGTAAGAGTATAAATATTTCCATCTCTATTTCCTTTTAAAACTATTTCTCCTTTTTCATTTATTATATCACAAGAATTGGGAAGAAAGGAGACATTATAACCACAATCTATAAGTTGAGAAATACTAAGTAAATTATAAGATAGATTGCTTACTAATAACACATTTCGTATTTGAAATGTGTTAGGGTTCCCAATTGTTCCTTTTCCAACAACTTGTCCTTTGTTGTTGTCACCGAATGTTACTTTTCCTCCATTCTTGATATGTTCTAATTCGATGAATAGTTTGGGGTTCCCCGTCATATGCCTCAAACATCCACTATCTAAAAACCATTTGGTTTTTAGATTCTTTGACTTTTCCTCCTTCTTGCATTCCTTGCGTTTATCCTACAATGGAGACAAAGTTTTAGGTACCCTTTATTTGGGTCCTTGAATGTTAGGGGCACTATTCTTGTTTAGATATCCCTTAGGTATCCAAACTTGAATATACCTTCTAGGCACATTTTTAGCATTGTTATAATTTGGAAAATAAGAAGAATTAGCATATACATGATTATTCCACATAAGTGAATATTCATTGTTATACATGTTGTGCCATGGTTGATAATCATTATAGGATGGCCGAGATTTATGATGGGTATAAGGCATGTGAATTTGTTTCTTATATGGCGCTATATAAGTGTGTTTGTAGGCATTTCTATAAGACTTATAAGAGTGTTGCCTATACTTAGGTTCATAATAAGTTGTATGCATTTTATTCGGTCTAGTTGCATTTGTATACATGTAGGCATAATTTATATGTTGTCTAGATGCAAAGTTTGGCCTAGATGTATGTTTATGCGTGTGTGCTTTTATGGGTGTATGTTGCATTTTTGCCTTGATATAAGTAGACGAAGGTGTAGAAGCAGGCAAAGTTGATTTTGTTGTATTATATGGTAACTTTGTACTAGATGAAACAAACTTAGTCTTTTTATTTACTTTTTCATTTTCTTCTTTATAGCCTAAGCTGGTTTTATCATTACCATACTTTTGTGATGAGATAAGTGTATCTAACATATTTGCACCCGATTTAAATTGTTCTAACATTTTTTCTAAGTTAAGTTTAGATGACTTAAGTTGTGTTATTTCATGTTCACAACTTTCTATCTTAGATTTTAACATCTTATTTTCCATTTTTATCTTATGTTCATCTTTCCTACATGATTCAATTTCATTCTCTAAAGAATCAAGAGTATTAGTAGACTCTTGTTTAAGAGATTCTAGTTGATCAGAAAATTCCAAGTTGGACGTCTTCAACTTGTCATTTTCTTCAACTAGTTTCTTCTTTTCTTTGGAGAGCTTCTTACAGTGAGCATGCATTCTTAGGAATTCTTCATACATTTCATCAAGTGTCATGTCACTATCAGAATCACTATCAGAAAAAGAACATACCTCGTTGGATACGAAGCAGACTTGAGCTTCCTCAGTTTCGGATTCTGAGTCAGATGAGTCGCTCCATGTGCTCACCTTCATTGCTCGTTTCCCTTTTCTTGCCTTAGACTCCTTTGTCTTTGTCGTTTGAGCCTCCTTGTCCGTGGCTTGTTTATTATTGTTGTTGTTATTATTATTTTTCTTCGTGGGACAGTCGTATGAAATATGTCCTTTTTGACCGCATTCATAACACTTTAATTCTTTATTATTCCATTTGTTTATGTTATTCTTCCTAGGTTGAGAAGAAGAAGAAGAAGAATTACGTTGTCTATTCCTATTTGGACGTTTGAAAAATTTTCTTAGTTTTCTAGCTATCAATATCAACTCATCGTCTAATTCAGTATCACTATTAGTTACTAGCATGTGTTTCGGTTGTTTTGAAAGCTATTGACTTACCGGATGACTTAGACGATTCAGACTTTCGTTGGTTTAATTTAACCTCGTAAACTTTAAGAGACCCGATCAATTCATCCATCTTAGTGATTGACTTTGTCTCCTCGATTGCAGTCACCTTTGGATCCCATTCAGCAGGGAGGCTTCGTAACACCTTTTGAACCTTTTCACTGTTCGAAAATGACTTTCCTAAAGCTTCAAGGGCATTGAAAATATTAGTAATCCTCAAATCCATAGATGTTATGGATTCGTTTGGCAACATTTTGAAAGTCTCTAATTCAGTCATAAGCATGTTTATTTTTGACTCTTTAACACCACTAGTACCTTCATGCTTTAATACAAGTGATTTCCACATATCGTGTGCGCTTGTGCAATTTGACACATATCCCGCTTCAGAAGTTGTAAGTCCATTCAAAAGTAATTTCATAGCTTTAGCATTCATGGACATTTTCTTTTTATCATCTAATCACCATTCACTTTTACATTTTTCAACCTCTTGAGTTACTTCACTAACTTGTGTAACTTTCGTTGGAATGTACGGCCCATCTTCAACTATAAACCATAAATCGATGTCTATAGCCATTAAGAATAGCCTCATTCTTAGTTTCCAATGAACAAAATTATTGCCATCAAAAAGAGGAGGGCGTTGTGTAGACATACCTTCCAACTCACCTTTGTGAGAAACAATAGCCATAGTATGTACCTTGGATTTGAGACAAGCAGTATATAATGAATCGTTGTTTCTTGGCCTTGTATTGTTCGTATGATGTTGAATCTTGCTTCTTTTTAGTGGTGTTGGTCTGGCTCTGATACCAAATGTTGGACCGTGCACCTGCAATAAACACCACTAGAGGGGGGGGGTGAATAGTGGTTAGCGGAAATTACACTACAACCCTTTGTTAAAATCCCCTTTGAAAAAAGAATCTGAAACCACCTCAGATTCAGAACCCTTTTTCAAAAATTCACAAATAATTGTACACAACTCCAAAAATTATGAAACTTTCCAGAATGTAACTTCAATGAGTTATCAAGACTCTATCCAAAAATCAGACAAAAAGAAGATCTTTTGACCCTTCAAATAAATAAAAAGATTCAGATGGTCAATCTGGACAGAATTGGACAGAATGTTGCTGATTTTGCAAAACGTGTTTCTCTTTGAATACTCAACCAAAAAGGTTGATCTTTATATAAAAACACTCCTTAGGATGTGTAGATGAAGTTTCCAAAAGGCCCCGACCTTAACCAACTCTTGAAAAATACAGAATTTAAGCTTTCTCAAAACTGGTCAGATTGCATCCAGATTGGAGCAGTTATCTTGCAAAGACTGAAAGACTAACTTTCCCTTGCTCAAATCAAGTGATTCTGGTTGCAAATGAAAGCTAACAGTCTGAAGTATAACTCCACCAAAAATCACGAATGTTGAAAGTTTTTAGATATTTTTTCAAATTGTGAGAAATTGTGTGAAAACTGCAGTCAAAAACGGGCAGAAAACAGAAATAAAGAAACAAGAGAAGAACACCGAGAATTTATCCTGGTTTGTTCAATGTGACCTACTCCAGTCCCAAGGAACACCTTTCCTTGGATTTCACTATCAAATGAAACCTTAAAACAAGAGCCAAGCTTGATCCTTGGGTTATACACCAACCCTATTCAAGACTTGGATAATCACTTCTATGCAACTCTTGGTTACAACACCTCTACCACCTATTGATGTAGCCTTATAAATTTGGCTAATCAATTATACAAATCCAACTCAAGAAGGTGTGTATAGTGTAGCTGGACAACAAAGAAAATTGGAACACCTTAGCTACACAAAGTATGAACGAAAATATGAGAAGAGAATAGCAAGACAACAATCTTCAATTTTGCTTTCAAGTGTGTGTCTTCTCTTCTTCACCTTGCCTCCTATTTATAGTGTGAATAGATGGCATATTCTCTCCAAATTTTAGATCATGTGATGGCTGAGAATTTTGAATTAAAGCACCTCCATAATCATCTCCAACAACCTTGTCTCCATTACATTCAAATTTGAAATTCCAAGTTGGCAACTTTTGCCAACTAGCTTGTTTTTGAATTTTCCACTTGTCCAAAAGTCATAAAATGAGTACATCACCTTCTCCACCTGTTTATGGACTTTTTGATGTTGTATGTATGTATACCAACTCAAATTTTGTGAATAAAAAATAATGAATAAGTGTTGACAAGATTATGTCAACATATAACACCAAAATTCCTACTTTCTTCTCCTTTACATATTGTGATGAATCTTGCACCATGGACACCTTGTAATCTCTAAAAGATGATGATTAATATTCTCTTATAACATATATAAGAGGGTCTTCAAGAAAAAAATAGAATATGACATCTCAAATCGTCACATATCCAGCTATAGTCAATAATATCATCGGTTGAGAGAATAAGATATA
This sequence comes from Eustoma russellianum, assembly GCA_036186865.1. Classification (NCBI taxonomy): domain Eukaryota; kingdom Viridiplantae; phylum Streptophyta; class Magnoliopsida; order Gentianales; family Gentianaceae; genus Eustoma; species Eustoma russellianum. The sequence continues at coordinate 34,269,481 of AP025044.1, forward strand.
AGATCACCATATAATCTTCAAAATAATAATAACACAGCTCCAGAATGAAGATAATAATATGCTCAAGAGATTCCTTGAGTGAAAATACCAAAAATACCCTTGGGGGTAAAATGACCAAAATACCCCTTGTGTGAGAAAACTCCAGAAATGCCCCTGATGGTCAGAAATAATCACAATACCAACCTTTGTCATGATAACCAAGATAATAATATGCACTTGAAATATTTTTCACCATATGATGTTCCTACAAAACTTAAAATACCAATTTTGCCCTTTTTGGTAAGTTGTAGAAATTTCCAAGGCACGTTAGTCACAAGACAATAATAATCACCAAAAACACATAATAAGCACATAATGAGCATGTATAAATCATGTACAAATGAAAACAACCATTTTATCACATTTTAGAAAATTATTTCTAAAAACTCTAGACATCGATCGATCGAAGTACCTCAGCTTCATAGATCGATGTCTCACATAAAGGTTCAGGTTTTGTCTCTGACCTACATCGATTGATCGAAGTGAGAGTTCGATGTACATTGATCGATCGATGTGTCTTAGGTTTAGAGATCGATGTCTCACAGAA